>QLSR01000248.1:931598-962299 GCA_031780015.1 Citrullus colocynthis
TTTTTTTTTTTTTTTTTTTTTTTTTTTTTTTTTTTTTTTGGAATTACCTTGTTCCTAATGGCCTTATAGAGATCCCCTCTTGTTGATTCTTTCTATTACCTCAGAAATAACGTCATTGCATGTGCAAAACATTTTGTTGGAGATGGGGGGACTGATAAAGGTTTGAATGAAGGAAATACCATTTCATCTTATGATGACTTGGAGAGGATCCATATGGCTCCTTACCTGGACTGTATTGCTCAAGGAGTTTCAACTGTTATGGCATCTTATTCTAGCTGGAATGGACGTCCGCTTCATGCTGACCGTTTTCTGCTGACACAAGTTTTAAAATATAAGCTTGGGTTTAAGGTACATTGGACAGTGATATTTTCTGCCATTTATTTATTGTGTGTGAACTTGTCAGACTCGAATTGGCTTCTCATCAGAATCATGTGCTATCAGAGTGAAAATTGTACAAAATCTGCTTAGAGTGTTCATGAATCTGTAGTCATCCTCAGAGTTGTAGCTTTCTAAAAGATTATATTTTCCCCTATGGTTTAATTTCTATTATGGAAAATGGCTGTAACATTATGTTGGTATTACTTGATGCAGGGTTTTGTTATTTCTGACTGGCAAGGACTTGATCGACTTAGTCAGCCAAGAGGCTCAAACTATCGGTTGTGCATTTCTGCCGCAGTTAATGCTGGAATAGACATGGTGGATTTAAGGCCCAAACTAAAAATTCATCTTTTTATTGGTTACTTGAATTTTGCCTTTAAAGGATGAAATTGATATGCAGGTTATGGTGCCCCTTAGATATGAACAATTTATCAAGGACTTGCTATTTCTGGTTGAATCTGGGGAGATTCCAATGGCAAGGATTGATGATGCTGTTGAACGGATATTGAGAGTGAAGTTTGTTGCTGGTGTTTTTGAACATCCTTTCAGTGATAGATCATTGCTAGATGTCGTTGGTTGCAAGGCAAGTTTCTGACCTCTGTCATAAACTAGTCTCCTTAAATGAGACACCTTTTCTTAATCTTTACTTGTGAAACATAAATCTCGTTCAGCTCTCAACCAAATTGAGTCAAGTTAGCCACTTTTTGCTTCATCCACGATCTTCTGATACATCAACTGTTTTATCGATTTACTTGTTCAAACAATGAAATGCAAGGGAAAAGATTAGACACTCAATTGTCATGTGTCTTTTCAGATACGAAGTTATGATATAGTTAACTCTCTTATGCAGAGAAACAAAATTAAAAGAGTTATAAACATTGAGCAAATCAGGATTGGAAAGAATGAGTGTCATGTGACGACCTTACTCGAACAAGATTTGTTCTATAGGTTGTATAACTGTGTCCTTGAGTTCTAAGAATAAGCGACATGTATTTTTCATTTCCACAAGTAGGAAATGCCTTTTGTGGGGTATCTGATCAACAATGAAGTAATTGGAATCCTTGGCGCTGAACCAAGTTCTTGTGCTATATTGTGCTTACTTTAAAAGTTTTTCCTTTTGATACATTTTAATATTCATGATGCAAAGTATCTTTTTAAGATTCTTCTTTTTATCTTCCCTTCAGATTCACCGTGATCTAGCAAGAGAAGCTGTTCGCAAGTCGTTGGTTCTTTTGAGAAATGGAAAAGACCCAACGAAACCCTTTCTTCCGTTAGACAGGACAGCCAAGAAGATTCTTGTAGCTGGTTCACATGCTGATGATCTTGGATATCAGTGTGGAGGGTGGACAATCTCTTGGGATGGGATGACTGGCAGAACCACCATCGGTATATAACTTACTGCATCTCTTCTTAATGAGAGTTCTTATTTTTAGTACAACATGTAATCTCTGATCTCTTAGTCGAAGGTATATGCTGGTTGGCTCAAATTGTTGAAGTTTAAGTGATTGTTTTCTTTGTTAGGTACCACCATCTTAGATGCAATCAAAGAAGCAGTTGGAGACCAAACAGAAGTGATATATGAGCAAAATCCATCGTTAGTCACCTTGAATGACCAAGATATATCTTTTGCTATTGTGGCTATTGGTGAAAGTCCATATGCCGAATTCACCGGTGACGACTCCAAGCTTATGATACCCTTCAATGGAAATGACATTGTAAAAGCAGCTGCTGGCAAAATCCCTACATTGGTAATTCTAATATCTGGAAGACCCCTAGTTTTAGAGCCAACAGTAATGGAGAATGTTGAAGCTCTCATTGCTGCTTGGCTTCCTGGAAGTGAAGGAAGCGGAATCACTGACGTTATCTTTGGAGATTATGATTTCACCGGCCGATTACCAGTTACTTGGTTTAGAACAGTCGAGCAACTCCCAGTCCATGCTGAAAATAATTTGCAGGATTCATTATTCCCTTTTGGGTTTGGGTTATCACATGGTGAGGAGAAATCTCCTCAGTAATCACATGAGTTCAGTCATGAACTGATTAAAGTCCACAAATCTTATCCAGAAATTGCCTGCCCTTCCTTGTTGATAGGTATTTTCCACTCTCCTCCCATTCTTGTACTTGGTATTAGTGCTGATAGTTTGTATACCTTGGTTTTATGTTGTGCTATCATTCATCAAATGTGGCTAAGATTTCTGTTGGAATCATGTATATAGTTTGTATAATAAAAGATGTTTGTATAATAAAAATGATGTCAATAAGAAATTGTCAATATTGTATTGTATTGTGGAGCAGACATGTTTCCAGAGTTAGAATTATTTACAGTTTGTTTTGGTTTTCTTCCAAACTGAAAAGTGAACCATGGAGGTTACTTTGCAGTTTGCTGTATATAAATTAAACCAAACAGTAAACAAACTGTTCTAAAAAAGGTCGCCAAACCAGTCGGGTCAGTTTGGTTGGTTCAGTTTTATTTTATTTTATTTTATTTTTAATTTAGTTATATTATAAGTTTAGTCTCCGAACTTTGAGATTTGTATTTTTGTTTCCAAATTTTAAAATTTGTCTAAATAAGTCTTTAAACTTTTAATTTAATATCTAATAAGTCGTTAAACTTTTGATGATGTATTTAATAGGTCTTTAAAAATTTAAAATGTTAAAAAGTTAAATGTCCTATTAGATATAAATTTGAACATTATGTCTAATATAATTTTCAATTTTCAATTTTATGCTCCATTAGATTTGTAAATTTTTAACAAATCGAATCTTCAAGGATTGAATTTGTAATCTTGAAAGTTTAGAGCTCAAAGGATACAAACATCAAAGTTTAAGGACTAAATTTGTAATATAACATTTTCATATTATTAGTGTAGCATTTTTTTTTCTAGTATAGCAGAAGTAGGGAAGGATTTAAACTCTAGACCTCTTAGTTGCTAATTCATCCGTGTGTCAATTAAAGTATGCTTACTTTGGAGTATGTTTTTAAATCAATAGGAGATAAAAGAGAAATTATATAGTTATATATATATTAAGATGCACCATATTTAAAATTGTTTTTGGATTTTATGATCCAAATAGTATAAATTTTGAAAACATCATTTTTATGATTTTAATGTATTCAGATTTTCAACTTTTAAATTCGAAAATGCATAATTATATTAAATAAAGATAAAAATATTTAAAAACACAATATGTCATGTTATAGACTCAATTTATATTTTTAAAATCAAAATGTGTATTATGTAATATATATCATATAATATTACTAATATTACAAAATAATAATTATACAAACTTTTAAACATAAAATATATTCATAAATTAATTAATAATAATTTATAGTTAACCTAATGGGTAACTACAACTAATTTTATAGTTTATAAATATGACACCAAACTCATTTAAAATAATTGTTTAAATTATAATTTAATTTTTTAATCTGCACACCAAATTCATATATAAAAATATGAAATATAATATATTTCTATTCAATCCCTTATTTTCAAATTTCTGTTTTCATATTAGTTTAAAAAAATGGCATATTAAGTTATGTAGTTTGTATCTATAAAAATGTCTCTATTTTCCAGCAAAGCAAAAGATGTTACCTGGATTACAGCTTTGACATTATTATCATTATTATTATTTTAAATTGAAAACACCAGTCATATCCATCAAAATTTAATCTCTCCCATAGTCAAAATTTACAAACGGTGATAATAACTTAGCCTTTTCCACCACGTTCTTTTGATGCGGTAAACACAAGCGCACATATAAGTGTAATATAGTAAAACGGTCTAAAAGATTAGTATCATCATCTGGAGATCAAATACCCAGATTAAATTTATCAATGCTAGAATCGTGTTGATTTTATTTAAGGATTAAAAACTAATTGATGTGAATTTTATAAATACAGGAAAACAAATGTAAAATAGGAGATTGAAATTCACGAGACAAAGATGTTCAAGGGTGTTGATTTCCTTAGCTACTTAGTTAAGTCATGCAAAGGTTCCATGGAATATAGTGTTGATATGTTTAAGTTTAGAAGCTACGCACGATATTAAGCGTAGTCATGATCAATTTTCATTATTAGCTTATCTATTTTCGTGATAGATCACATATTATAGGTCCAATAAAAGATAGTCTTTCTAATTGAATATTTTATTTAACATGCATAAATGATCAATCAATGTAAGAAGCACAATAATAAAGGAAAACACTCAAATCCACAACATCCATAGAAAAATACTAAACATTAACTTAAATCCATAAAGAACTTCATCAACACCCTAAAACTAAAATATTTAGTCATTCATCGTTGCTAAAGATATATTCTCATAACAGTTCGATAACCATAAACAGTCAAGAAAATGAAAAGAACAAGAAAGAAATATTGTCGAAGTGATTCCCCATTGTTGAAGTCCATCAATCACGCCTTGATTTGCAACTTAGGATCTCAAATGACCTTCAAACACTTTACTTCACTCTCTCCACTCTTTTTTGGCAACAAAACACTCTCTAAGGCTTTGTTTTTTTGTGTGTGAATGAATGATTTCCTAAAGTAATACTTTTTTTCCTAAAATAACCCTGCGTCGCGTTGCCATGGCCTTCATCCACATGAGCGAGCGCTCGATGGTGCCTTTTGTTTGGGCAAAATGACACTTTTTAATCTCTCTTCTTTCATGATTTCATTGGGAAATTTTGGTTTGTTTTAACTCCAAACCGCATTCCCTTGCTCAAACCTTGAAAAACACTAGCAAACAACATCAAATCTAGTAAAATCAAGTAAAAACTATTTTAAATCCAAGACAAATAAAATACTTTTAGGTGCATTTCACCACTTCAAACATAAAATTTTGCTAGTCCCGAGCAAAAATAAAACAAGAACACATGGAAGTTTCAAATAAGCATGCAAATGATTCAAACCTCAATCATAAGAATATCATGCTAGATTAATAAGCAGAAACATTCAAGCATATCTATTATTGAGAGAAGTCAAGGCCAAATCTTTTCGTCCCCATGTGTGTGTGTAAGTCGCATTATTCAATTCAAAACTCAAAAACTAACATTTAGACTTAATAGAGCTTCTCCAGTTTTACTCTGGCTCATGCACAAACCATCAAGCATCGAAAAAACTAAAAAAGGTAATATATCAACTCAGGTACCTACAATAACACTATAAGGGTACCCTAAACTTGCATTTTTTTACCTAGAGGCATTAGCTTTCACACACGCAGGAACTTGGATCCAGAATTTTCATGGGCGTCCTAACTGATCACAATAAAGGCTACTCTTTTTACCCATATCCCATGCATACACATTACAAGTTTAATTTTTTTTCAACTCTCATTATTTTGATATTTTGTTTGCTCATTCATTCTTTTGTATACACTCATTTTTTCCAACAGAGAAGTAAAACTTTTTTTCCTCTTTTCCTTGGTATAACATTTACCAACCATCATGAAAGATGACTCTCTAATTGGTGGGACCTTTTAGGGTGATAACCAAATTGACTCAAATTTACTCATCATTCAGTTAACATTTCTAAATTAAAGTGACAATGTGTTCAAAATATGGGTGACTCCAAGAGGGACTTAAATATAGCATAACTCATGAGTATGCTATTCTATTTCCACATGAGATCATCTAGCATGCATATTCAAAGTACATCATAGACAATCGTCGTCAAAAGCATATATATGGATCTTCTTCAACATCTTATTTGACTCAAAAATAAAAAATAAAAAAAAAAATTACTCCAAATTTCAACACATTGTCATTCATAACATCCATAATTGTTCATTAACATGCATAACAATATATGAAAACACAAAAGTATATAGTATGTCTCCCACCTCAAACTTAAAATGATACATTGTCTGGAATGGAGGGAGAAAAATTTTAAAAAATTAATATTTAGTCATATTTCAGATAAGAAGATAGGATATGAGAACTCATAAGACTTGTAAAAGTTCAAAAGACTCTCTAAAGCTCTTAAAGACCGAAACGCTTTGAAGCTAAAAAGTTTACTAAAAACTCAGAAGATTTTAAAAGTAAAAGAGCTTTCAAGATTCATAAATACCTAAAGTAAGACTTCAAGAATCTTACCAACTCTTTAAGAATATTAACAAGTCAATGATCGATTTTAGAGAAGGTAAAAAAGTCGAAGAACGAGGAAAAATGATCTTCACAAATAAATCTAGAGAAAGGGAGTAAAACATAAGGTAATTTGAATTGAAAAAAAGAAACAACCACCAAAAAAACAAATGGAAAGTAAAAAAGAAACAAGAAGCCAGAAGGATTAAGTTCAAGAACTATAATGAGGTTTTTCAAACAAATGACAAACTTGGTGTAGTTTAGAATATTAGTTTAGAAATAATGTAAATAAAAAAAATAATTTTAAATATAGAGTAAAGAGGCAAATTATAAGCAAAAAGGAGAAAATTCTCTAATACTATAAGAACCATACTCTCCTTGTTCACGCTATAAATTTGTTAAATAAATATTTGTGGATCCCACATTAATATCAATGGGTCCCAACCTATTTTTAAGGACACATTAACGTGACACACTAGAAGTAGTACAGAAAATTGTCCATATTACTATAATACAAGAAATTTTCCCAAAAATGGAATAGTTGTAGATAGGATGAAACATACATGAATTGTATCATCCAGATTAGCATCCACGTGTAATCCAAACAAAAAGCGTAAGAAAAATACTTAGGTGCAACCATCACCGTGCATCCGAGGAGCTACCCAAACAATGAATTTTTTTTTAAAAAAAATTATGTATAAAAATTGAGAGTATACATTGCTCAAAGCATAAACTCGATTACTTCTTTTTAAGGTTTATTTTTTCTATTTTTTTTTTTACACATATAATTAGAGGCATTTGGGGTATGTTTTGAGTAACAAATAAAATTGATTTTAAATTGATTGTATTCCTATTGTGAATATATTATCAAGTATTTAATTTAAAAAATAAGTCATTTTGGGAAAAAAAACGGTAGTATTTAAAAACCACTCAAAAACTATTTTGAAATATATTTTAAACATTTTTCTCAAAAATTTTTTTTTAATCTCCAATCAATCTAAACAGGTCCTTATTTGGTTAATTTAATTTTAAAATAGTGGACCATGAAGGCCAAATGATGAGGGTGAGATGACAGGATGTTTATATAACTTTGACTTTGTTGGTGTTGACAAAGAACAAAATTATTGTGTCAAAAAATAATAAAGAAATTTTAAAAAAAAAAAAAAATGGTAAAATTGAGACTTAGATGTGGAGGTCTTTTTTAAATATTGGTTTGAGTTATAAAAGGTGTGGTTGTAAACTTCATTGTGGAACTGAGACTCTCGGCTGAAAGGAAATGGCGGGCAACGATTACGTATATAGGAATCCTAACGCGGCCGTAGAAGATCGGATCAAAGATCTTCTCTCTCGGTTGAGTTTGAATGAAAAAGTTGGGCAGATGACCCAAGTTGAGCGCGGTGTGGCCACTCCCTCTGCCCTTGAGGATTTGGCCATCGGTACCTACTTCCCATTTCCCTCATTAACTAATTTTAACTTTCAGATTAATCCACGGTTTAATATATAATTTAATGCAGGTAGCGTTCTGAATGGAGGTGGTAGTCCACCTTTCGATGGAGCTTTGTCGTTGGATTGGGCAAAGATGATTGACGGCTTCCAGTCTTTGGCACTTCAGTCGCGTCTTGGAATTCCGATTATATATGGGATTGATGCTGTTCATGGCAATAGCAATGTTATTGGTGCTAACCATTTTCCCTCACAATATTGGCCTCGGAGCCACCAGGTTAATAAATTAATTAAACCCTACTTTTTCATATCTAATTTTTTAAAACTATTTTTATGATTAGCAAAATTTTACTGTCTACCGTAACAGATGATGATGATAATAATAATAATAATAATAATAATAATAATAATAATAATAGTACTCTATTCGTGTTTATTAATAGTATTTTGTTATAATTATAACTATTTTTGCTTATTTTGCTATATTTGAAAACAATTCTTTTTCTATACATATTATATATGTGATTTGCCAAGTTTTTTATTTTTATTTTTTTATTATTATTATTATTTTATTTTTTTATTATTTTATTTATTTTATTATTTTTTTTGTTTGGAGGGCTTCTTGTTACTAATTAAAGCTTAACCTATATTTTATTCTAAGGCTAAGTTTGACATTACTGTCACTTTTAATTATTGCTATCAACTATGCTTGTAGAAAAATCAATTGTCATATATGTAGTATATATATTGGTTTTTGGTAAATTTCAAATTAAATTAGCAAAAAAGTTGGCAAATTCAAACTATATTTATAATTTTTATAGTTTATATTTCAAATTGTGTACTTTTATTTCTTTAAATTATACGATTAAAGGATTGAAAGTTTCATTGTTCCAATGTAAGTATTTTATTATAAGTTCATTTCCTTAAAAAAAGATTATTTAAGTTACATGATATTTTTTAAATTTAAATTATTTGATACAAATTTAGGAAAAACAATGGTTATAACAATGTTGAATCAATCAATATTTTATTGATATAGAATGAAGTAGATGCGAAAGAGTGTTATATATAGAGAGAGACCATATTAATAGCAGACATCACTGATAGAAATCGATCAATGATAGAGTCTATCGTTGATAGATTTTGCTATATTTACAATTTTTTTTAAAATGTTGCTATACTCTTAATTATTATCCCTACAAGTGTTATCCAATGCAATTACGATTCTACCCTTTCGAAATCATCCCAAACTCATATTTGGTGAAAACCAAATGGATTGCCCAAGACTACCGAAGGAATCCTAATAAAATAAAATAAAATATTAGCATTCAACTTTTAGAGGTGTTCTTAAGTTGTACAACCAAACCCAATTATTTGGTTTGTAAATTTCATCGACCAAAATAACCCTTATTAAATAATTAACCTGACCTGACCCAACCATGAAATATTTAGGTTGTGTTGTATTGGGTTAGTCGGGTAATTTTTATTTAATTTTGTTTTCTAAAAATAAGTAAATGTTAATATGCAAAAAAATCATTTAATTATTTTCATATATTTAATTAAAATTAATAGTTCAATTCAATTTATAATAATATATATATATATTTTTTTTTTTGTCAAAGTGCTGAAAATTTATTTTTAAGGAGTGGTTGGAGAATAAATTAACAAAAGAAATATAAAATAAAATAAAATAAAAAATAAATATATGAAAAATAATGGGTTTGGTTGAATAAATTTTTCAGGTCATCGAAATTTTTTTAACACCCCTTATCAAGGAAAAAACCGAACTTATATATATACCGGAGTAATGGAGTTGACCTTTCCCTTTGTTGCTGAATTTTTTAGAAACACAGTTGCGTCTTACTTTTTCTTTTCACTCTTCAATACCAAATATTCCAAATATTTCAAATCTTTTATCAAATTAAATAAAAAAAATTACTTTCATCAAATAAATTTAGAACTAATTGTTTTAAATGGTACAACTATTACAAATATAGAAAAAAAAATTTCAAATTGATAGATACTAATAGATTATTATACTAGACTATTTTTTGTTATTTTGTTATATTTATAAATAAATTTATTTATTTTGTTATATAGGAAAACAACCTTAAATTTAAATTAATTATCCTCTTAAATCATTGAAAATTTTGCTAAAAAAATCCAAATTGAAAGAGAAACTAAAACTCAATAATTTAATATAATTGATTTTTTTTAAAAAAAAAAAAATATCTAAGATAATTAATTTAAATTTACCAGAATTTCAGTGTAATTTAATTTAAATGTACGACAGAGATGCTGAATTGGTCAGAAGGATTGGGACAGTAACAGCTCTTGAAGTGGTGTTAACTATGCATTTGCCCCTTGTGTTGCTGTAAGTAACCACTTATAACTGTGTAATATGTACTTGCGGGTTTCCGAATATAGTATTAAATTTTCGTCGAAATCTCGATATTTCTATAGGTATTTTCACATTTCCATGGATTTTATATTGAGATGAAGGATGAATCAAATTCATGAAACATAAAAAAAAAAATAAATAAATAAAAAATCACTAATGTAAATATAATATAAATAGTAAACATTATAAAATATTTATTTACTAATTAATTTTTTTTTGTTTTTACATTTTTTATAGAAATATTCATGGAAATCGACATTTTATCAATATTTCCATTGAAATTTCTGTAAAAATTAAGACCTAGATATTTCCATTAGAACCGTCATTTTAAATCTTGTTTATATATATTTTTTTGAAAAAAAAAAAAAAAAAGCTTTTTATTGAATTAATGATTACATATCAGGTATCCAAAGATCCGAGATGGGGAAGGTCCTATGAGAGTTACAGTGAAGATACTGAAATTGTTAGAAAAATGACTTCTTTAGTTGAAGGGTTGCAAGGGAAGCTGCCTGAGGGATACCCAAAGGGCTATCCTTTTGTAGCTGGAAGGTATGATGAATCATGCTTCATCATTTACTCTACTTATAATCATAATCATAAGTAGTCTGCATCAACTTGTGTTACATTTTTTTTCTCGATTACATATTTGTTTATCAATATTTACTCCATTTTTCTATGTTGTTTCTAATTCTCCTATCAATTTTTTTTAAAAAAAAAAAAAAAAAATTTAAATTACCTTGTTCTTAATGGTCTTATAGCGATCCCCCCTTATTGATTCTTTGTATTTACCTCAGAAATAATGTGATTGCATGTGCAAAACATTATGTTGGAGATGGGGGAACTGATAAAGGTTTGAATGAAGGAAATACAATTGCATCTTATGCTGACTTGGAGAAGATCCATATAGCTCCTTACTTGGACTGTATTGCTCAAGGAGTTTCAACTATTATGGCATCTTATTCAAGCTGGAATGGCTGTCCCCTTCATGCTAACCGTTTTCTGCTCACAGATGTGTTGAAAGATAAGCTTGGCTTTGAGGTATATAACAGTTATATTCCTTGCACATTTGATATTTTCTGCTAATTGTGTCAATTTGTTCGCTTCTCATCTATGAAACACATACACATATAAGGATATGATAGGGTACGGTGATACGTCAATTTCTAAAAAACTAAGATATGGTTACGTCTTTTTTTTAAAAAAAAATTCAGGTAATTTATAAATTTAACCTAAAGATTCTAAATGCAATCCACTTAAAAAACATAAAATGTCAAGTAAATGACAATAATATAAAATACAATACAAACATTGAAATGCAATACATAAGAAGAAGATTAGAGGGAGAAGTGTCATATATGAAGAATTTCGTCGTTAAACTGTTGAAGATAATTGAGTGGGTTATTTTTTGCGTGATTTTGTGGGGATTAAGGCGTTAAGATGAAAATTACATGATTTTAGAGTTTGTTTTTTTTTTTTTTTTTACTTTAGTTTGGGTTGGGATAGTGAGCTTTTTAAATAGGCTGCTTAATTTTGGAATGAGACACTCATCATATCCAATATTTAAAAAAAAAAAAAAAAACAGATACGCCAAATCGTGTATCAGATATGTATCTAGGAAGTATTTGAGAGTATCATATATATGATATGTATTCGATATTGATTCTCTGCCTCACATGAAGTATTTGTGCTACATAGCTTCCTCATCTTCTGTTAGTTCATCCGAAATTTTTAAATGATGGATTGACCCAAAAGCTCAAGCTGATAATCGAAAGCAAACTTAATTAATATTACATCATCTAACAAAAATGTATCCTTAGAGCGTGAGAATGGTAAAAGATTATGTTTTTGCCTATGGTTTGATTTGTATTGTGTTGGTATTACTGGATGCAGGGGTTTGTTATTTCTGATTGGGAAGCACTTGATCGGCTCAGTAGTCCCAGAGGCTCAAACTATCGGTCGTGCATTGCTACCGCAATTAATGCTGGAATAGACATGGTGGATTTAAGGCCTTAACTACAAATTCATATTTTTATTGGTTATTTGAGTTTTGCATTTAAAGGATGAAATTGATGATATGCAGGTTATGGTGCCCTTCCGATATGAAGAATTTATCAAGGAATTGATATCTCTGGTTGAATCTGGGGAAATTCCAATGGCTAGGATTGATGATGCTGTTGAAAGGATATTGAGAGTGAAGTTTGTCGCTGGTCTTTTTGAACATCCTTTCAGTGATGGATCATTGCTAGACCTCGTTGGCTGCAAGGCAAGTTTCCGACTTCTGTTGTAGACTAGAATACAAAAGTTCTCGTGTTTAGAAGACTATTGCACTTTGTTACATCTTGAGCTTTAAGAAATATTGTCTTTCCTTCAGGCTCACCGAGATCTAGCCAGAGAAGCTGTTCGCAAGTCGTTGGTTCTTTTGAAAAATGGAAAAGACCCAACAAAACCCTTTCTTCCGTTAGACAAAAAGGCCAAGAAGATACTTGTAGCTGGTTCACATGCTGATGATCTTGGATATCAATGTGGAGGGTGGACAATCTCCTGGAATGGTTCATCTGGCAGAACTACAATTGGTATATAACTTACTACATCTAACTTCTGATCTCTTGATTAAAGGTATATGCTAGTTAGCTCAATTCGTTGAACTTGATGTGATTGTTATCTTTGTTAGGTACTACCATCTTAGATGCAATCAAAGAAGTAGTTGGAGACGAAACAGAAGCAATATATGAGCAAAACCCATCAGCAGTCACTTTAAATGATAAAGATATATCTTTTGCGATTGTGGGTATTGGTGAAAAACCATACGCCGAATTTGCCGGGGACGACTCCGAGCTTATCATACCCTTCCATGGAAATGACATTGTAAAAACAGTTGCTGCCAAAATCCCCACATTGTTAATTCTAATATCTAGAAGACCCCTAGTTCTAGAGCCAACAGTGATGGAGAATGTCGAAGCTCTCGTTGCTGCTTGGCTTCCTGGAACTGAAGGCAGCGGAATCACTGACGCTATCTTCGGGGATTATGATTTCACCGGCCGCTTACCAGTTACATGGTTTAGAACGGTCAAGCAGCTTCCAGTCCATGCTGAAAATAATTTGCAACATTCATTATTCCCTCTCGGGTTCGGGTAAAGAGAAATCTTCTCTGTAAATGCACATAACTTCAGTTATATGAACATCCACAACTTGGCTGCCCTTCCTTGTTGATAGCTATTTTCTACTAAAAAAACAAACTCCCTGCTGATTGTTTTGTTTGTATGCCTTGGTTTTATGTTGTGTTGTCATTCATCAAATGTGGCTCAGAATTCATCTTTTATGTATAATAAACATGAGGTCAATAAGAGATTATCAATATGTACTGTGTATCGTGGCACAGACATGTTTTCACAATTACAAGTATTTGAAGTTTGTTTTGGTTTTCTTCCAAACTAAAAAGTGAACCATATGGAGGTTGCTTTGTGGTTTGCTGAATATAAACTAAACTAGACAGTAAACAAACTATTCTCAAAAATAACTAAAAGGTCGCCAAACCAGTCAGATTAACTCAGTTGGTTGATTTGGTTGGATTTTGATTTGATTTAATTTTTAATTTGATTAAATTATAAATTTAGTCTCCAAACTTTGAGATTTATCTTTTTTATCTTTAAATTTTAAAATTGTCTAATAAGTTTATGAATTTTTAATCTTAAGTCTACTAAGTAAACTTTCCATGTATTTAATAGGTCTTTTGACAAATTTAAAATTTTTAAAAATTAATTGTCCTATTAATATAAAATTGAATATTATGTCTAATAGTACTCTTAAACTTTAATTTTATGATTAAATAGAGCTACAATTTTTTTTGAAAAATCAAATGTTCAAGGATTGAATTTGTATTTTTGGAAATTTAGAGACATGTTACAAGCATCAAAGTTTAACGACTAAGTTTGTGATTTAACCTTTTCATTTTACACACACTTAACAAATTGTAGGTATATGTGAGTTCTGGATTAAGAAACTGAAGAAGCATATGTTTTATGTTTCTTTAGTACAATAGAGGTAAAGAGATTTGAACCACAAACTTTTTGATCGCTAACATCTATATGCCAATTGAGTCGTGATCGTATGTGTTTTCAAATTAATAAGGGATAAATTAAAAGACAAATTATATATTCTTGAGATAAGAAATTATAAAAAGTTCAATGTTAAAAGGCACTATATCTTATTGAATTGAATTTTATACAACAAGTCTATAAATTTAAATTCCCCCTACCACCCAAATTGTTTTTAAAAAAATGGTCTCCATTGAGGCTGACTCATTAGTCATTCACAATTGAATAACCCGCAAGCAAAAAACAAGAATCTCAATCTTGTATTATATAGAAATACGCAGCTGCTTTCTGTTTGCTCAAAAGAACTCTTGGCCTTTTAGGGCATTTCCAATAGTACTTCAGATTTCTTTTCCATTTACATTTTATCAACTTCATGGGGCTTACCTAACATTTGGGAAGGTCATTTGGAGGAGGAAGAAGAGATTCCTCTAGCCCTCTGCCATTGTCCACTACAAACGCCATCTTCAGTCCCCATGTGGTATGCACTTCCAAATGACAATGCATAAACCATACCCCTGCCAAAATGAACAACAAAATACCCCACATTAAACATATTCATTTCAATCGTTTTATTTACAAAAAGACTAAACACTTGTTGATATTTGAGCTATTTTTCAAAATTTCCCCTCTTTATGAGGCTGTTAGTTGTGTTAATACAACTTTTGATAAGTTCATTTTTTATAATAATAAGTCAGACTGGGTCGAGTAAGTTTATACTATAGGTTAGGTCGTATAAAGCAAACGGTTTCGATTTTTTAGGTTGACAATTGACATGTCTATTGTATTTTGACTTTTCAACTTGATTTTGAAAACGTGAAATCGTTTTGCCAATTAACTTCTTCAACGTTTCGTGATAATACATAAAAGGATAGAATTGAAACTTAAAAATAGGTTGAAATGAACAAGTTAAAAAATAACCAAAATATTAGATGCTAAGTTACAAAGCTTGTGTTTATAAAAATGCCTTTAGTTTCGAGCAAAGCAAAAGATGTTACCTGGATTATCAGCTCTGAATCTGATAGCAACCCATCCACCAGAAGGAACCCCAATTGTGTTCCTTTCCACAGGGTCAACAAGATTGAACTTCTTGGGATCTTTCTTGGGGTTGAAGTTTCCTAAGCCACTTCCAACAACAAAGAAGTTGAATCCATGAAGATGAACTGGATGATTCTCTGGAGCTATCATTGCAGTGTCTTGTAAAACTAATTGAACCGTAGAGTTGTAAGCCAGTCTATATAGCCTAGTCCCATTTGTGGTCTGCAAGTTGCTTGGCTGCTTCCCTGTATAGTTGTATCTTATTGGTGGATTTGCAGGAAAGTCATCAGTAAAAACACCATCTATATTGAAGTAATGGGCTTGAAGGAGTGAAATGGTTGGCATAACAAATGTCACATTGTTTATATCAGCCACTACCTGGTTTCCACTCGAGCAAGTTTTGCAAGGGTTAACACCAAGGCCAACTGTGAAAAGCAAGGAATGATCAACTTCTAATGGTACTCTAGCAGGGTATAGTTTTGAGTTCAAGCTCCTAAGAGAGTTTGTGAACTTTGTTGCAATTGGAGTGGCGTTTTGGGGAGGAAGGCCAGTGAAGCTGGTAGGGGTAGTAGAAAGTGTGCCCGAGTAGTGTAAAGTGGCAGTGGCAGTCACATTATCAACAGCAACAATGGGGGTGTCCATGAAAGGTGATGCTGAAATAGCATACTTGCCGCTTTTGAGGTCGGCGGTCAAAAGGGCATTTGTGGTCTGGCCAGGTGCTATGACAATCGTGTCAGTGTTGAAAGGCTTCGTGTATGCAGCATCAACTTCAACAACAGTGAGTTTGTGGCCAGCAACCTTGAAGAACAGTTCTTCATTCAGTGCAGCATTGATGATTCGCAACAAATATGTCTTACCAGGTTGTACTGGCATACTGAATCCTGAGAAATCAAATATGTCCATAATCATATTAGGAGTGTCAAATATGCATCACTCAAGAATGCCTCAAAACGGAGCAGGAAATCTTCATTTTAAGAGAGAATGGTAAGGAATGGAACCAAAAGTTTTAATATCACAAAAAAAATGTTGAATATACAAATACTCATCAACCTAACATTTCAAGTTTAATGGTAGTTTCAATATTTTCAAAGCACAAGGCACAGTCTCTAAGGCAAAAAGTGTCCTAATCACCTTAAGATTAGAGAAGACAAAAACGCAGCACCTGAGTGATGCAAGCCGCATGTAATAAAAGTAGGAGGTCTTATATTCACAACTCATTTGTCTCCTTTAAAATTAATATTGATAGTAATAGGCTTCATACTGGGCTCACAAGTGAGAGAATTCTCAGCAAGGAATCCCCAACTTCTTCGATGTTAGTTAAATGCAAACCGCTACCTCAAACAGACAAACCCAAGCACATGATTTTTTCAAAGTTGCATAAACTAAATGCCAACAACAAACGTCCCTTTACCTCTAGTGAGGCAACCAAGGACAGGTCCAGGATGGCCATTGATGGTGTGAGCATCAGAAACATTAGGAGCCAAACCAGACTTAGTAGCCTCATTAACAACAGCTTCAACATCAGATTTCCACCACTCACCTGAAAAACCCAAAAACAAAAACAAATGGTTGGTTGGGACATTTCAACAAACACCTACCATAAGTCAAAAAGGGGGAAAATGAGCTCAGCTCAAAGATCAAGTACCCAATATAAGAACCAGCTCCTTATGGGGCGTGGGAAATGGATAAGGGACTCCAAGTTTGGGCAAAATTACCACTGCGCCATAGAGAGTGGCTCGGAGCCAAAGAATATGGGCGTGCCAGAAAAGCGTGCCTCTCTGGCCAGTGATGGTGAAGTTGTATACATAGCTTTGCCCTGTTTGAATTGGGCACTGTGTTATATAGGCCGGCCCATCGGCCCATCCTGTCCTTAGCTGTCGAATCCCATGCCTGATTGAATTGTAACCATGGGAGTACATTCATTCAATTTTTGTTTTTACTTTTTATTTTTTATTTTTTTAACTTGGAATGAAAATTCTAACACGGAGTAGCTTTATGCAATTGGGCGGCTCATGTTGATTGTTATCTTTTGATTTGAAGTTAATGAAAGTTTTTAAAAGGATTTTGAATTATTTATCTAATTTGAAATGTATGAATTATTAAAATTTTTTATGTTTAACTTTAGTCTAATTTAAATGGTTAAAGTATTAGATCCTCATTTTCACATGAATAAACTAAAATTTAAAAAAAAAATAAAGAAAAAGTAATTAATTTTTCTCATAAACTTTTGGAAATCACATAAGTAAAGCTTCAATCATGAATAACTTTCACTTATAGATAAACCTTCTTTAAATATGACCGAAGTTATTTACTTTTATAATATATGGGGTAGGAAAATTTTTCAATTTATAATAATTTCCCAAATAAAATAACTTTTATTTGGCACAAAAATTTATAATATCTAATATCAACAAATCAACCTTCTAAGATTTAATAATATTATAATCACTCTAATATGATACATGTAACAAAAACATAAATAAATGTAATATAAAAGTTCAAATAGCATTATGAATAAATTTTGAGTTTGTTCACTAAAATATAGCTTAACCACTAAGGCAATTGCACATTCTCTAAAATCAAAGGTTAGATTCCAAAAGGTTTGATTAAAAAGCCATAAATGAAATGTTTATGAAATTGAAAATCTCAACTCAACTAAGTTTAGTTGGTAAGGAAGATAGGATTAGTTGAAAGTTAGTAATATAAATAGAAAATTCAAACAAGTTTTAGTTAATATTGTTTCTTTTAAATTGATTAGTTTTGAAGATTTGTTGTAGATTTAATTTTCTTTCAAAACTCTTGTCTTGTCAACAAAAAATTTATTGGTTTTTGCTTCAAATAGAGTTGTTATATTACAACACTATTTTTGTTTTGAAATGTACTTGATAATTGGAACTTTTTTCTATTAACAAAGATATGAGTAGGATTGGATGAATTCAAACATATACTCAAACTTTTAAATTAATTAAAATTTATTATTCGAGTAAAAACCATGGATAAAGTTACTTTATCGATTCTTACCGTTTTTACAGTAATATTTTAAAATCAATTTTGGTCCTCTTGGACAGTTTTTAACTTTTTATTTTTGAAAATTAAGTTTATGTTCTACACAATTTTTTAATCATATTTTTTATATTTCTTTTTCAAGTAAACGTTTGAATTCTTAGTCAAATTTAAGAAATTAAAACATGTTTGTTAAATATTATTCCATGTTTAATAACCATTGAAAACTAAAAAAGTAGTTTTTAAAAACTAGTTTATGTTTTTAAAACTCAGAAGAGAATTCAACTCTTTTACTTTAAAAAAAAATATAAAAATTATGGAAAAATTTTTAGATGAAATATGCTTAATTTTTAAAATAAAAAATTACCTTTTTAGTCTCTAAGTTTTGAATAATATATGTGTTTGGTTCCTAAGTTTAAAAAATGAACCTTTTCAGTCCCAAAGTTTATAAGAATAAATCCATTTGATTCTTGAGTTTTCAAAATATACCTTTTCAATCCTTGAATTTTTAAAATAGGTTTAAAATGTTTTTCAAGTATTTTTTTCTTATTTTTTAAAAATAATTATATGATATTTAAAATTAAAAGAAAAATAGTTTTGTAGAGGGGATGGTTTTTAAAAATTATTCTTCTAATTTACAATGTCATATAATTATTTATAATAATAAAAAATTATTTGAGACACCTCTTAAGCCTATTTTTAAAAATTCAGGGACTACAAATGCATATTTTGAAAATATAGGGACCAAATGGGCCTATTCTCATAAACTTAAGGACAAAAAATGTCCATTTTAGAAATTGAGGGACCAAACACAGATTGTTCAAAACTTGGGGACTGAATTTTCCTTTTAAAAAATCAAATGGTTACCAAATAAGACTTCCTTTTTTTTTAAAGTTTTCAAATTTGAGCTTGGATTTTGAAAACATTCTTAAAATTAGACAACAAAATATATAGAAACCAAGGAATATAGTAGTGTTTATAGGCTTAAATTTCAAAAACAAAAAACTGATGATTACCCAAGAGAAATTTTAATAAAAACTCAAACTTAAAATAATGCTTGATAATTTTTAATTTTAAATTAGAAAAACTAATTACAATGTTAGATAAATTAATACTAAATTGATGTAATTTAATTATATTAACTAAAGTAGGCTTATTATTTTGATTATTTTTTAGATTGATAATTAATTTATAATTTGTTATAATATATATATCTTTTAAATTATATATGATTTGAATTTTAAATAATCTTGTTTATCTAAATTTATTTAATAAATTTTTTGAAAAATAATTGTTATAAACAATCGAGTCAATTAAAAATTGAAAATATATGTGAAAAATATATTAATTTAGAAGAAAATTGTTATAATATATTTATTTAAATGGTAAAGGCCCGTAACGTTGAAAGTGATTTTGGAAAAATCTTAACCATCTCTTGTTTGATAAATCAAATTATTAATTAATCTATCAGAATCTTTTTAATTCTAACTTAGGTGTAAAAGCTTATATATCCTGCTTTTCTAAAAAACTACTACTTTTTCAACTATTTAAATAAATATATTATAACAATATTTTTTATATTAATATATTTTTCACATATATTTTTAAATTTTAATTGATCAATTTTTTTATAACAATTACTTTTGTTAAACTTTTATCAAATAATTTAAATTAAAATAATGAATTGAAATTCAAATCATATAAAATTTTAAAAGATATATTATAATAAATTATAAATTAATCATCAATGTGAAAATAATTAAAATAACAATCATACTTTATTTTATATAATTAAATTGCACCAATTTAATATTAATTTATCTAACACATTAACTAGTTTTTCTACCTTAAAATTAAAATTTATCAAACACTATTTTACTTCCTTTCGCTGGTGAGTTTTCACAAAGTAAAGTTGACAAAAATTATTTTAAAAGTTACTACAATCCCGAACTAAACCTAAGAAAGTAGTAGATTTTTAGAAAAGTTGAATCTAAAAATTATTACTATCAACTTTTACATGTTAGTTAAAACTTAAAAAGTAATTATCATAAATTAATTAATAATTTAATTTACCAAACAATGAAAACGTTAAAATTTTCTCAAAATCACTTTCTATTATTACTGATACAATCCAAAACAGACCCTAAATAGAAAACTAAAATTAAAGTGGCTATTATTTTGTTTTGATTTTTTTTTTTTATGTAAAAAGAATATTTGGTGGGAGAGAGAAAACTGACCAATGAATGCTCACGTTATATGGGACGTGGTTGACGACCTTAATCAAAACGGTGTCGTCTTCTCTAGCATAAATAGTGGGACCTGGAAACTTGCCATTAATAGTAACTATAGGCTTACTTGAACAAAGTCTCGTAACCTTCCTCATCACCACCTACATGTACAACCCTACCAAAGTTATGAGGATAAACAATTTATTTATTTATTTGCTTTTTGTTTATCAAAATCCAATCAACCTGTTGCGCCATTATTTTTTTTGAACATTACAAATTATTAAACTTAGGTTGAAAAAAATTACTAGACACTTTTAAATTTCAAAAATACCTTGTTAGCTACAAAATCGAAGATTATCTATTAACTACTTTGTAAAATGTAAAACCCATTAAACATAAAGTTTAAATACTAAACTTATAATTACGCACCTCAAGTAACAACTTGTTAGCTACACAATCGAAAGTCATCCCTAGTTGCCATTATTAGATCAACTAAAAATAGTTTATCTACCAATATAAAAAAATTAAAAGTATTGTATAACTATAATAGAAAAAATTCAAAGGCCTACAAATAGTCTAAAGCACGACTAAGACTAAATTAGTTAAAGACATTAAATACTAGGGAAATTATTTTAAATAAAAAACGGCTGAAAATATTTATAATTAATAACAAAACTTCACTGTTTATTTGTGATAGATTGCGATAAACTACTATCTGTGATATAGATAAACAATGAAATTTTGCAGATAAGCAGTAATCTATCGCAGATAAACAGTAAAATTTTGCTATATTTGTAAATATTTTAGTTCTTTTTACCATATTTGAAAAGAGCCTTGACTACTTCGACCAAAATGCTATGTCTATGGTTGAACTAAAAAAGCAACTATATATTATCTTACATTGAACTTGTAATGGCGAACGAGGCATTCCACCGGCGGAGGCAACATGAAACAAAAAGCCACCGCCAGCACCGCCGCTAAGCCGCCTCTGAAGAACCACAGCGCCGCCATGTTCTTATTTTCTCCCTTCTTCTCTGTGAGTGGGATCGATGAATACGAGAACACGATGTAATTTGAAGCTCTCTCTCTAATATATATATTATAAATAATTTATTGCGGCCAATTTTAATGGGCTTCGTTACAATGTCATTGCACAGTTAGGTAGACCAAAGCAACGCTTAACACCCAAGCTTATTTTTTTATATGCATCAATTGTAGCCAATGGCAGAAAGAAAGAGAGAGATTGTACGAAAAAAAAAAAGATTTATTTATATTTTGTTATGATGAATTTAGACAAATTTTTTAATCTATAAAATATACCATGTAAACTTGGGGGATAATAACTATTTGGTTTTTTATTTTGAATTTTTAAATGTTAATTAAGTTTATAAACATTACTCCACTACCCACAATTTCTTTGGTTTGTCATATATTCTTTTAGAAGTATTTTTTTAAATCTAAGTTAACTTTTAATAACTAAAATAAGTAATTTTTAAAATTTGACTAACAATTTTTTTTTTTTTTAGAAAATGAATTAGGACCAAATAAGTTATAAGAAAACCAACAAAATTTTCAAAAATAAAATAATTAAATAGTTATCAAATAATACTTTAAATTTTGAATATTAATTTTTACTCTATAGAAGAAAAAGAAAAGTAAAACTAAGGTTAAACAATTATGTATTAGGACCCATTTTCTTCTACTTTTGTATCAATTTTGTCTTTTATGTTTTTGAAAATTAATTATCGTAGACTTGTTATATAGAGCGACACCTAGGACTAGACTAAGGTGAGTACAATCATGTGGGTCCATTGAAAGAAGAATCCCTAGTCGGTTTCTTAGGATCGAACTGAGGAGTGGATCTCAACTGAGCCACTCAACTTAACGAAGAACTATAACATACAAGTCAATGAAGAATGAGTATGAATAGAAATGACTCATCCCACTTAATATAACGAAGTATGTAAACTATCCTAATTTAGCTTGATACTGAAATGATCTAACATTAACTTAAACATCAAAATGTATTCAACATAACACACACCAATATAATCAATTCAGATCTTTCTCTTTTATCCTAATTTACTTGACCCACCAAGCTAACATATGTCTATTGGTTGGAATGATCTCTCTTGTTGACTAACCATTTAACATATGTTTATGGTGATTAATTATGAGTTGATTTTTAAAAAGGGGAAAATGTTTTTAGATATGTAGAAACATTTCATTTTCAAATTTTTATCGTGTTAAAATGATTTTAAAGACTTTTTGAATATCACTTTAGGAAAAGAAATTAATTTAGTATGTGTTTACTGTTTTGTCATATTCTTTAAAGCGAGACAACTGGAATTGGAAAAAAAAAATATTGAAGTGTTTTGGTTAAAATTTTGTAGAGTGGTTCTAACCCAATAATTAAAAGCACTCTTTAAACTTTTTGATAATAAAGCATAGCTTAATTAAGAAAATCCAAAAATAAATAGCAATTACTAAAGGTCTTTTAGATATTATGAAACTTTCAATTATATATTTTTTAAAAAAACAACACAAAATAAATATTCCCTTCCAAATACTTTTTTTTTCAAGAAAAGAAAAAAAAAAATTCAAACTCACCTTTTAAACTTCTTATGAAAAATTTTCATTTAGAAACTATCAAACTCACTCTTCAAAATGTTTGCTTAATTTTCTTAGATATGGATAGATAGACGAAATTAAAGTATAAAAAGGAGTATAATATTATATAGAGAATGATAAATTAGATTAGATACATACAAGGTTTAAAATATTGATGTCGACGAAAATATCAAAGTCTTAATTTTATGAAAATATTATAAAACCAAAAAATGCATAAAATAAATATTAATGAGTAAATAAATATTTTGTGATTTTCAAACAAGTTAATATGTCAATTATTTATATTATATTTATATTAGTGGTATTTTGATGTTTATTTTTGTATTTCATGGATTTTTCTATGATAAAATATTGATTCACCTCTCATATCAATGTCGAATCTTTGAAAATGTGAAAATATCAATAAAATTATTGACATGTCGACGGAAATTTATGGATATATTGAAATAATAAATATAGAAATTGATATTAAAAATAAGATTGTTTTCAAATATACAAAAATGAATCAAAATATTTATAAATATAACAGAATTTCTTCGTAGATAGTTGTAAATATTTTTAACAATTTTTTTATTTAATATAATTTTCCCATAGGAAAGAGAAAAAAAAAGAAAGAGAAAAAAAAAAAAAAAAAAAAAGTAAANACAGAATTTCTTCGTAGATAGTTGTAAATATTTTTAACAATTTTTTTATTTAATATAATTTTCCCATAGGAAAGAGAAAAAAAAAGAAAGAGAAAAAAAAAAAAAAAAGTCAAGTAGACGTAGGTGAAGGTAAGAGAAGGCAGTTGGCTGGATTTGGTGCAACCGTATTGGGGTAAAGTACACCCGATCCTAGCTAACGTAACCAAATTGGCTTATATTAAACCTATGGATTCGTTGCAAACTGTTTCCCTTTCAACCCAAAAATATAATTATAAATAATAATAATAATGATGTGAAAAAAATACAACTTTTGGTTTATGAATTTTGGGTTACGTTGCATTTGAAGTTAATTGAATGGATATTGCAATTAAAATATAGCTAAAACATGTTCTTTTGAAAAAATTTAGAAGAAAACAAGATGGTTTTATTAGAATATGTTGTTGTGGGAGAAATTTAGATGAATCAAACTTTGCCATGTGACATTGAAACGTTAATTTACTAAATTTAGAGTCAATTAAAAAATTGATTTTTGCTTCTAAACTACAATTTGGAGCCAAACAAATGACAAACTAAAAAAAAATCATGTGTCGTCTTTTTAGCCATTTTATCATCATGATAGGTTTGATTAAATATTCAATGATGATTAAGTTTGGATCACGATCGATAATTTGGCTGGTAACCCAATTGAATCTAAAATTGTAAATTGTATCAAACCAAATAAATTAAGTTGCTTGGGCCTCATGATCCAATCCAATTCAAGCGATATTGTAGAAAATTACGCAAAATAAAAGGTTAGAGTCAGGTCGAGGATTGATCCAAGCCCAAGTCTAATTGTTAGGCCCAAAAGGCCTATGCTCACCTAAGACCTCCGAAAACTCTATAAATAAAGGATTTACCTTTCATTTTTTCGGAAAGATTTGGAAGAACTAAAGTCGGAAGCTCTTAAGATTCGAAGATTGAAGCTCTAAACTATGAAGAATATAACCCTCCGAAAGCCTTAAAGATTAAAATACTAAAGTTTTTTGAAGAGTGTAATGCTCCTAAAGTATAAGGACTGAAGCCTAGGGGTGTTCAAAAAACTCGATGACCCAAAAAACACGATCAACCCAACGCTACTCGTATGGTTTGGGTTGGGTTGGTTAAGATCAAATTAATAAAAAATTAATGTGTTGGGTTGGTTTGTGAGTTCACCTAAAATAATTCAAACCAACCCAAACTTATTATTAATCTAAAAAATATGTTTGTTTTTACTTATGATACAATTATTTTTACTTATATTTATTTTTATTTTATTTTATTCCATGATTTTGTTTGATTAATTTATTCTCCAACAACTCTTAAAAATAACTTTTTAGCACCTTGGAAAGAAAATTTTATAATATAAATTGAAAGTAAGCTATTAATCTTAATTAAATATATAAAATAATTTACTTATTTTTAGAACAAAATTTTAAATAAATGACCCGACTAACCGGAACCAACTCAACTCAAATATTTCATGGTTGGATTGGGTTGAGTTCATTATTTAATTAGGGCTATTTGGGTTGAAAAAATTTATAAGCCAAAACAATTGAGTTGGGTCTAAAAGTATTTCAACCCAACCCATCTCGTGAGCACTCCTGCTAGACACGTAGACGACAAAAACTTCTCTAACTACTTGAGTTCTTGAAAACTATGAAACTAAAGGTATAAGAAGAAGCTCTAAAAAGATTTGGAACAAAAGCTTCTTTAACATTTGAGAGAAAATATCAAATAATTTTATATTAAAATTGTATTCACTATATTGAAATCAATACAAATTTAAAGCTGGAGCACTGAGTTAATTTTTTTTTTTTGAAAATCTTGTTTGAGCATGCATCTCTTCACTTTTTTATTTATTTATTTATTTATTTATGTGCCTCTCTTGAGATGCACATTATTTTTCTTTTCTTTTTTCTTTTTAGTTCATTCCATCTATCTTCATTTTATTTTTCTTTCTTCTTTTTAGTTGTGCATCCCTCTTTTATTTAATTTTAATTTTAATTTTAACGTGATTTTAAAAACAAATCATGAATTATTTTTTAATATTATTTTTAAAAAATTTTTAGTTAACTAAAACTATGTTATATTTTGTTGAGGATCCCACATTGGAAAATTAAGGAAACTCACGCTCTTAATAAGATAGATCGACACTCATTGCTAATTGATTTTAAGATAGAACCTCGTACTATTTGATTAGAAATTTTTTATAACAATACCATTGTCGATTCTTCGTCAGCTTGTGTGAATTAGTTAGTGTCAATTTTATTTCGTTGGATGTCACATTTTGATAAATATGAGCCTATGTTTTTAGTTAAAATACATTATTATGATTTCTCTTTCATTCCCCCTTCTTCATTTCTACACCCAAAAAAATAAAATTGATGAATAGGTTAAGAATGTTGAGTAAAATTCATTTCATGAAAAAAATAATAATAATAATAAAAGAGAAATTAAAAATTTAAAGATTACACAAATCTAGACATAATTAACCTATGAAGGGATTGAAAGCTTCGATCTCACAATAGAAGCAATGGAATCATTTGCTTTAATTTTCCATTAGAATTAAAACCATACAAAAACAATAAAAGAGTTAAGCATATGAGAGTCACAGTCGCAACAAAATCCTTCTCCAATTGACGTTATCTTCCATGAGGTCTAACCTTTTCCAATTGACGTTATCTTCCATGAGGTCTTCTTCGTTATGACTCTAACAAAGATTTGGTTTGTGGAAGCCTTGTTGAAAGAATTTGAAAGAAATTAAAAGATAAAAAAAAAAACAAAAAGAAAAACTTTTCTTTATCTGTCGACGAATGTGAGGATTTCATTGAATAATTTTGCTCATTTCAGCCTTTAAAGGCTCCATTCCAACTAAGGATGCATAGGGTATGCGACGCCATGGTGGACCAAGTAAAAGCCTGGGACGTTCAAGTCATATCATAGGTAGAAGGGATAAGGTTGTGTAGATATTTTTCTTGTTCCCCCAAAAAGCGAGATCCCTTTTGAGTTTTGGGTCCCAAAATCTCTGTACCATTTCACCAAACTAATAATGGCGGAGCCAAAAATATCAAAATAATTGTACATGAGTCCTAAAAGAACAAAAATATCTAAAATGGTTTTTGTCCAATTTTTTTCACATTCAAGAATTTTGCCTTTTTACTTACATCATTTTTACTCTCATATCATTTTTAATCTCTTTCTCTTCTTTCTCTACTTTTTCTTTTTCAATTCTTGTCGCAGAGTAGTTATCGGTTGTGTGTTCACTGGAGAGGTTGTGGACTCACCGAAAAGGAATCTGAGAGGTCGTTGGAGCATTGATATGTGAGTTTTTCATTGGAACGTGAGTTTGTTGGATTCATCGATTTTTTCACTAGTTAAATTGGTTTTTCATCAGAAAGTGATATTCAAGAGAAACGTGAATTTGGAGTGTCGGATTTATGCGTTTTCCTCGAAAAGGAGTGAAAAAGCAAGAGAAAGGAGACCGAGTGAGAGAAAATCAAGAGAGAAGAACCAGAAGAGGAGATCGAGAGAGAGAGATAGACAGTAAGAGACTAAGAGTGAGAGAGGAGTTAGATTCTAATTAGCATGCAAAATGGTCAGTTACGCTAATTAATGTATAGCAATATTGTTAAAGAATTGCGAATATAACAAAATCTATCTCTCATAGATTCTTGTTAGCAATATAGTCTCTTACAAATTCTAAGAGTTAGCTATAAATTTTATTATATCTATAAAATTTTGTACTATGTTCTTATATTTAGCAATTTAATCCCTTATAAATTTTAATAGCTACATATAAATGTTATATTTGCAAATTATTTTTGTAGCGTGTTCTTATATTTGCAAGTGCCCAACTTAAAAAGCAGTAAATATTTGATTTTGGCCCAAATTTTGTTTCTTGTGTACGACTCTCCCGAAAATATCTTCCATTTCCTATCCCTACAAAACCGACTCATCTTTGGTTCAAATGCTCCTACTACTACTACAACAATAAATGAATCTACTGAACCACAAAGACGATCGAAAAAGCAAATTCAGAGAATCAACAGCAATGGAGAACGGAAGAAGGCCTGGAAGGAGTGACACTCGTCTATCCATGGAGGAAGAAAGAGAAATGGAGGCCAAAACTCGAGAGTACTTCAATGGCGTCGCACCGAAGCGCCACACTAAGCCTCAGCGCAGCGAGTTCTCTGCTCATTACCTTGACACAGTAACTGGGGAGGACGATTACATTCCTGAACTCGCCGAGTTTCAGCGCCTTGAATCTGATCCTCACGAGGTTAGTTTTTAGTAAATCATCGATTCGATTCTTTAGGTCTCTGAAATTCAGTACACTGATTGTGTATATCGAATTCGAAGTGGTTGAATACGATGTAGTTACAGTTTTTTAGAAAATAGAATCAAATCAATTGTTGATGCGTTTATAGCAGAAATTTGTGGAGAAATTGAATTTAACTTTGAAATTTGAGCAGAGACTTAGTTATGATGGCCGTAACGGCAAGATCTCTGAGGAATTTGTGGAGACGAAGTATTACGACGATCTCAATTGTGTAGACAAACAGCACCACACGGTAACTCTCTACTCCATCGATCAATCGATTAGGCTGATCTGTTCGCTAACGAAGAAGTTGAATTTTGATCTCAGACAGGAACAGGATTCATCAAAATGGAGAATGGAGATTGCAAAAGCTTCAGACTCGCAGCAGATTCTACAACTGCCGATTGCTGCCATGGATCTTGTAGGGGTAATCCGGCGACGAACGACTGGATTCCGGCCAGTAATAATCTGGTAAAATCTCCATGATTCACTTCAACTTATTGTGTTTGCTAGGTAATAAATTCGTATAACTGGAATGAGTACATTTTATCATATACAAATTTTGTTCATTTGCAAGTAAATATTTTTTTTTTGTTTTTTTGGAAAAATATCAATTTCTACCTCAAAGAATTTATATTTTAAAACTTTTGTAGTATCAATTCAAATTCTGTAACTTTAATTGGTGTTTCAATTTATAACTCATTACGTGTGTTTTGGAAAATCTCAAATGAAACTTATCATAGTATTATAACCTCTAAAGTTTTATAGATGAATTACTTTAAACTTTTAGTCAGAATTTAGAATTGTCATTAATTTACTCTAATCGTTCATTTTGTAAAACCGTCATTTAAAGAAATTTACATACATTGAATATTGATACATTTGATGATTCTCAAAGATGTTAACTAAGGGTATCGATTGATTGACTTATGAAAATATAGAAGCCTAATTGACTCAGATTATAAGTTTCATACATATTAGTAAACAAAATTTGGTATAAATTGATATGGTTACAAAAATTTAAGGTTTAAGTTGATACAATTATTAGTTCAAGGTTTTAATTGTACAACATTAATGTTCAGAGTGTAAATTGATATTTTTTCCCTAGTTTTTTTTTCTTAATCACCATTCTCATTTTATTTTAAGAGCTTAATTTCAGGTTGCAGTTGCTATTAGTTTGGTTTTAAAGTTTATCACTATTTAATTTATGAAGTTTCAAAATTAAATATTAACTAACATAGTTAGATATAATTTTAAATTATATGTTTAATGAAATCCAAAACATTTCAATTTTGTGTTTAGAAGATCTATTAATTAAAAAGTTTTATTTTAAAAAAATCAAAATTAAAGGACTAAATTTATACTTTTGAAAGCTCGTAAACAAAATAGTTACTTGCTAAATGAACCTATTTCAATTGACATAGTAATACTATCAATAAAATAAAGGTTCAATTTCTGCAGGTACAATGTACTTTTGGGATTGGAAAGCCAAACAGGAGTGATAATTAGCGAAGAAGAAAAAGCGACTTATGGTTGCCAATTCTCAAGGAGGGTAGACGTTGCATTGTGAAGTACGCTGCTTAATCTTTATCGTTCTTGGTACTTATGGTTTTCAATTTGATATAAACAGATTATAACTTAAACTTGGGGCACTTATTACTTATGGTTCACTATGCTATTTATGTACGTTTAATTTCTGCATTTTCGTTGTGTATCACACCTTTTTAATTTCTATTGACTACTTTGAGTTTGTGATCGCTGAATGAATTCTATACACATGCTTGAAATAAGATTCAACCGACGTCCATATGTTTATATATTTTTAAATTAGGTGAATCGGATCAACACCAAGACTTGCTTCCATCAAGAGGAGTCGCTTTCAACATGATATTAAAAATTATTAAACATCTTTGTGAGCTCCCAGCTCAGGTTTGTTGCAACGAAGCCTAACCAACATATAAAAAATGTAAAATATCACAAATGCTCTCACTATTGATACACTTGATATATTATCAATATCTATTTTGTTATTCTGGAATTTTAAAAAAAAATCTATATATAAAAACTAAATGCATAGATGATTTTCAAATGTAATATCAATAAAGGGTCTAAATTGATTCAGCTACAACAAATTACATGTTTTTTCCAATATTTAAAGGTGCAAATGAATACACGTACGAAAGTTCTAAAATTTGATACAATTATTAATTCAAAGTGTAAATTAAAAATTTTCCTAAATTTTATAATCTTTTTATTTACAAAAATATCCATCGATCCGTAAAATTAAAATACACAAAATTGGTAAATTACTTTTTGTAAAATTTTAAAAAAATATATTATTATTATTATTATTATTATTATTATTATTATTATTATTTTAAAAAAATTTAAAAATTAAAAAAAAATGAAAATGAAAAA
>QLSR01000248.1:962406-985352 GCA_031780015.1 Citrullus colocynthis
AAAAACAAAAAAAAAAAAAAAAAAAAAAAAAAAAAAAAAAAAAAAAAAAAAAAAAAAAAAAAAAAAAAAAAAAAAAAACCTCTAGGCTTTTATCCATTGTATCTATTTCAATTTTAATAGAGGAATTCAGATCATAAAAATGTATAGCCTGATACTAATAAACATGACGTGATTTGGAAAAAAAAATATATATCACAATAAATTATCTTACTTTTTCAGCTTCATAAATAAGCTTCAAAGTCTTCAAACATTACATTCTCTCTCCCTCAACTTGAGTAAGAACTAATTTGCTAATACAATTTCAAGTGACGATCATGAACTAATTATAAAGTTGATGAAACTTACAAGCTTCTATCATTGAACTAATTAACTTATCTCAAATACTTTCCTAACAAACAAAAAGAATACCTGATCATGTACAAATTCTATGCCTACTAGAGTTCCACATTCTATTCTAAATTGGCTCCTTGTAATTTCAAGAATCGAAGAGCAAACTTACCTTAAAATTGTCTATTTCAGAGTCCGGTAATGTACAAACTAGCAGCAAAGACGATATCACGCTTTATAGCATTCGACGCAGTTTCCATCTTCTTATGGAGTGCAGAATTACCCATAATAGCCGCTGCGTTTTTGAATTCTCGGCACGTTTCGTCCAATCTGACTATAGTTCTCACTATCATACCTTCAGGAACATCTGTAAGCTCACAAATATCTGCAAATGGCGTTCCCTACAATTTTTAAAGCATGTCAGGCTGAAAGGCCCAGACAACAAAAGCACAGAATAAAGAGGTTCAATTAACATTTTGCAGAAAAATGGTTACTTTTGCCCATTCGTAAACGACTTCGACGAGACCGAACTTGAGATTGTCTCGAGCATATTCCTCAGGGTCAATTTGAAGTCTGAATTGCGCTTGAAGCTGGCCGAGTCTTATTGCTGTCTCATACAATCTGATAAATAATACACTTCCAAGTTCACCTTTTCATTTCTAACAAATTTTATAGAACAAATCATTTATGAACAATAACAACATATGCAGTGCAATGCAACGGAATTTGGAGCTGCTCATCATGAAATCATGTATTAATTTTATTATATTGCAAGAATGCTGACGATATATATATAAATATATTTTTTATAAAAAAAAAAAAAAAAAAGAAAGTGCCAATTTGTATCAATCAGCAATTTTATTTTCATACAAATTATTGCTTCAACGGTTTCATAGACATTGATATTTAAATCCCAGGGAATAGGTACGAAGATCCAAGGCTGAATGACAGTACAGTAGCAGATAAATATCCATGAAATTATCAACAAAAGCTCATGTGTTGCCAAAGAAGCCAATTGCCATAAAGAATGGTTCAGAATCAAAGTATAGTAGCAGATAAATGTTCAATATCTACCATTCCGTCTTTTCTGTTAAACAAGCTTTTAAAACTAAATCACAGTAACCAAAACTTGATTGTCTGAAAACATTTGTTGATTCTAGGGGGTCCATTATGATTTCCAAGTTAAACGAACTGTTGAATGGAAACGGAATTGAAGGATCCTTAGTCCAGAATTTTTAGTATCTTTCAAAATAATACTATTTATCTGGTTTATATTTTGAAATAAGTAAATAAATAAATAAAAGGCGTGTTTTCACACGTACCTTTTTTTAGCCATAGACAGCTTTGGGGTAAGGGAAGGTTTGGAAGTATTTTTTTGCTGGAACACAAAAGCAGACATTAATGCCACTGCTTCTTCTGGTTCGAGGTCGTCCAATTGATTCTCAAACAAACACTCTGTACAGATCAACTCCTCCCCAGAGTTCATCTCACAGGCAACCCGACCTTTGATTTGAACAACTAGGTCAGCGTTTATACAGCCAATTTCCTTTAAAACGTCAATCTGTCATGCAACCCAAAATTTAAATGCTGCTACACCAGATATCAAACTCAAAATAATAATAATAATAATCAGTTGTCTTCCAAAAAGACTATAGATCCCGGGAGAAAAATGAGTACCCGGCCCTGAAAGTCTGGCATTTGTTGAAGTGCTTCGTCTGACATTTGAAACTTTAGGCTATTGACTTCCTCTTTGTGTTTCTTTATCTCTGCGGCTAATTTTAGGTGCTCACCCAATTTTATACACCCATGGCACTTGTTAGCAACCATCTTTAGGGATATGTCAGTCAAATCCTTGTACGCCTCCACAAGATTCACATCTTTTAACTTCAAGTCTGAAAAGGAACAACATTTTTCAGGTTAGCTCAAGTAGATGGATACTTAAGACTGATGCATGCAATAACTTTCTTAAATGATAACAGATACGAAATGTAGAACGGATTGGATTGTGATAACCTCCAAGTGCACATAAATGCATTGATATCTCAAAAACTATACACTGAAATCTCAAAATGTAGGTGGAGGATATGCACATCTTCCACGCAGACTAAATGCTGGATAAATAACTAGGTACCGTTGAGATTTAGTTGTGCTTGAGATGCAAGCATGTGAATAGATGAAATGTAGCATGCAAAGGTTTTCAACAGATCTAAACTCCACCAACGAAAACAACTAGGAGGCAAACAACAAGCCTGAAACCACAAGAAAACCAAAATAAAACTCTTCACCAAGCACAAAAGCACTCATCCAAATGGCCTGAGAAAGAAGCAACTTCGTGACAAACCAATGATAGGAAACTGCAATAAATAAAATTGAGTGCGACCACAGATGCCATCAGCAAAGGTAGGATGCAACTCAAGGCCAAAAGATGCAATAAGAGAGTCAAATTTGTTAGAAACTGAGGAAGGATGAAGAGAAGACTCGTTAACACAATCCTGAAATAAAGAAACTAGAGCTTTTGTAAAGCAATCTTTATAAATATCATCCAAGATGCTATTAGTGACAGGCAAGATGAACTACACACTACTTACACCAACCTCTGAATCAGCATCTGAGCATCAGTATCAAAAGGAGAATTGAGAGAAATTGAAGGATCTTTTCTTAAATGAAGGTTTTCAAGAGATCTGATTTGGTACTGAAAGAGTTTGGCCCAATTTGGTGTTCCCCTGGAGTGGCTTTTTCTGCCTTTTCTCAACTACTTGACACCCCTAATCCTTTATAAGTACTCTCGAAGGGGTAATAGGGGAATTTCACAGGAGGCTAACGAGGCACCGAACGGGAGCTGAGGAATTTGGTTACAAGTGGGGACCACTGAGGAGGTCTAAGAGGGATTCCTGAGTGATGTTAGAGAGAGGAGGAATTTGGCTGAAGGCTGAGGAGAGGAAAGAAAGAATCCCTAGCTCTCTCGAACGTGCTGTTCCATTTTATATTGTTCTTGTTGCTATTTATTTTTAGTTGTCCAGTCTATGTCGTATTTGTTCTTTTGGATTCATTTGTGAACTTGTGCTGGATATTTCATTGAGTTTAATTGATATGGTTGATACTCCTCTGTTCTTGTCTATACTTGTTGGGTTCACTAAGTGCAGGGAGATTAGAAACCTAACAAATTCTTTTGAGAAGCCACACAAACTACTTTATGAATTTCTTATCTCCAATATAAGAAGCACATATCCAGATTCAAGCGAAGAAGCACAGATTCAAGCTAAGAAGCGCAGACACTAGACACGAGACACAACATGACACGGCAATGCGCCAATTTTAAAAATGCTAGGACACATTGGGGATACACTCTTTTCTATTATTATTGTTTTAGGATATATATAAATTTAACACAAAATACTAAATGCACTCCACTAAAAAAACATAAAATGTCAAGTTAATTAACCATGTACAAAAGAATATCCCAACTAACAGCCAACAAACCGAAACAACCTAAACCAAAAGACTCCCCATGCAACAATACTGGCCATATTTAAGATTACAATGAAAATCGACTAATCCAAATTAAGATACAAAACCAAGGGATATGGAAAACCACAATCAACTCTATTTTTTGTAAAAAGCAAGAATATATCAATGAAATCATTAAAAAAAAAAAAAGTTTAAAAGTGCATATATATAAAATGAGGAGATAAGATATCCCCGAAAGCAAGGGGATGAAGAAAAGCCCCCCAATTGGCAACAATCATGAGAAGCGGTAATTAGAAAAATCCAAGAAGATAAGTGTCGTAAATATTGTAAAAAGCTGTGAAAAAACATCCAAATTGGCAAAAATCTGCGAAAAGCTGTTTGGCAAAAATAAATACATTTCCCAAACAAATCGTTATTTTATATAGATTTTTATGATTAATTTAACACTTAGTTCCTTAATGTAAACATTCTTCGTCTTCAAAAGGGACGGTCATGTCTTGGTTTTTCAAATACTTTTCTTCATTTTCTCCACAGAAAATGTTCCTATGTGTCTCAAAGCATGCCCAAATGTGTTTCCAATATGATTTAGAAAAGAAAAACCATAAGATTAGTCAAACTAAACCACGTGTCTGACATATCTCAAGAGCATGTCTAAGTGTCTGCATGGAAAATCTCGGGAATTCACGCTCTTCTTCAAATAGGACGTTCAGAATTCCTAGTAAGTTAGCTTAAACTTCCATCAAAAGAAGGCAAAATAAAGGTAGGTATAGGTAGCTTAACTGTAACAGAAATATGCACAGTTCATTAACAAAAGCATGCATCCAAAAGAATGAATGCACACTATGTCGAGTTATTTACCAATGCATAACCTTGTTTCTCATGTTTATATAAAGGTAATGAAGGTGCTACCTTTTATTGGATCTAAGGCCGGAGGGTACTTCCCATCAGATTTTATATCCAAAAGCTGTTGAACTGTCTGGGAGTAAGCAACGTTGCTTACTTCTTCAAGAAGCCTGACTGGATCTAATTTGATCTTTTTACTGCACACACACAAAAATTCTTTGGCATCAACTCCTCTAACCTCATAACTTACACCCACTGCTGCACCAGCATGTGGTAATCTTATATTCACGACACCAGATCCTTTACGTGTTGACGGAGAATAATAATCATTTTCAAGACCACGTTTTGATTTTGGTACCATAAAGTAACCTTGGGACAAGTCCTCTTTTTTCTTTTCTAAATGACCACTTGAGGAACTTTGGACAGGTGGTGAATCAGGTTTCAGCACCAGAACAATATATTGCCTGCTAACCATAGGAAGAGCTTTGACGATGACTCCGAATAAGTGATCTTTGGCCTGGTAATAGTGAAATTGAGTTTAGCCATAATAACATTTAAACAAAAAAGAAAAAACAAATCAATCAATCAAGGTGAATGTAATGTCAATGGAAGTTCACATCATATCAACTGGTACATTTATTTGAATATTGTCATAAGAACTCACAGACTGTGATTTTACAATGACCACTCTTCCAGGAGTAAGAAATTGTTGAATTGCAGACGATTGCATGACAGCTTCTGAGATCTGGTTACTAGGCTTCTCAGCTTCAGCATATAAGTCGTAGTATTCTTCAATAGTTGGCTCACCTTTAATACATCTACAGCCAGAAAACAGATTTATGAGCCATTTATTATGCTTTCATTAGGATCTGTGGAAACCATCAATGATTTATTCAGGGCCAATGACTTTGAAATCCCAAAAAAAGAAAAAAAACAAAACAAAACAAAACAGAAAAACAAAACAAGAAAACAAACAAACAAAACAAAGCCAAACCAATAACATATTAGAATGGTATATTACTAACATGAAACAGGAACCATCAGTACAAGTCAGAGGTAGCATATGTAAGGAGACAAGGCACATCTTGGAACTTTGTAATCTGTCATTCGTTTTAAGGTTCCTATGAGCAAGAGACCGAAGAAAAAACCTTTACCGTAGGATTTTTAGCTTTCCAAATCAAGTTAATAAGAGGGGACTTAATGGTCTTGTTTCAGTAAGCTTCAGGAAGACTGAGTTGGGGTAGTGAACTTCCCGAATCTTCCAAGGTGCATCTCACACTGTCCATGCCCGACCCAAGCTGCACCAGATCTAAGGTATCAACAAGGCCCATCCAACAGCTCAGCTCCCAATCAAATGGCCAGCTTCTGAAGCTAAGATCCCAGTCAGAATGACTTTCATTCCAATATTATCCAATAGTGGAATTTTTCCTTGTTGGAGATAATGTACAGATCAGGAAATAAGGATTTCATGTAGCTATCTTCTGATTCTATCTCCTATAGAGGCTTTCAACTCGAGGAACTTATTGCAAAAGACCCCATTCTTTGCCATATCCCCACCAAAGTCTTCCACATTTCCATTCTTGTTTGGCCGTAATTCAACCAAAGGGAATCAGTCATGTCAAATAGCATATTTCTATGGGGTGTAAATTTACTATCTTTTTAATATCTTCACGCAAACCAAAGACAAATCTTGCAATTTGTTGATGTTGTGATGTATTACCAAACTTGAGAGAAACTTCAGAATGGTTTAATGCCTTTGATTGAAGGGCCCAGCCTATTATTTATAGGCAACGGGTCTAACAATCTAACAAACTAAATGACTTAACAACTTAACAATTAATATCTAAGCAACTTTAAAATTTACAGCCAATTAAAAGGTAATTTTAATAGTCAGCTAACTTATTTAAGACATCATATTCCACCCCTCTGAGACTAAACTCGTCCTCGAGTTTAGCTGAAACATATCCGAAGCATTGTAAGGGTGAATTTCAGCTACATTGAAGATAGGGTTGATGTGGAAATCTGATGTGCAAATCTGATGGCCAAGTAAGATATGGCAGGCATCCATGTCGAGAACATCGCAAAAAATTTGATCCTTGTAATTGTTGCCAATGGAAAATTGAACCGTGCAAATGTTGGATGCTTGAGCCTCTCCATGCTTCTTTATCCAACCCACTTCGTAAGGATTTGGATGAGGTTCCGTTGGAAAATTAAGGGCATTAACCAATTTTTTGGAGACTATATTCTCAGAACTTCCACTATCAATGATCACATTGCATATCTTTACTTTAACCGTGCATCTTGTTTTGAACAATGATTGCCTCTGTGGATGAGAATCTGCTTTTGGGGTGAGAAGTTCTCTTTGTAGAAGACATGATAAGTTCTCCCTCATCCAGTTCCAAAAAGTCAACTCCTTCACAATCTTCCTCTGTTTCTTGATCTTGAATTGCTCCTTCTTTTGCTATGGCTACTGTCCTTCGATTTGGGCAATTGTCGGATAAATGTCCACTTTAGACACAACGAAAACACTTTCTGAGCATTGTTTGGCCGTAAGGATTCATGTTTTTCTTTGCTGCCCCAACGGTTGGGTCCTTTTGAGTCATAGGATCTTCTTTGTTCTTGAATGAGCTTCCTTCAGTGCCGGTTGTAGGGGTCTTTTGCAAAGTGGCCACTCCTTTCTTTACTCCGCTCATTGATGCTTCCCATTGGTTCCGTCTGGTGTATCTTCTTGATTGGGACTCGTTCGTCTCTACTACCACTTCAGCTAAGGAAATGACATCAGTAAGGAATTCTAAAAACTGCAACTTTACTTTTTCTTAATGTCTAAATGTAGTCCTCCCACGAATCTTGCTATGAGATGCTACTCACTTTCAGGTAAATTGGTTCTTGCTCCTAGCCAGTGAAAATCCTCTGTATATTCAGTCACTGTTTTTGTCCCTTGCCGCAAATTTTGGTATTAATTGTAAAGGATATGGTTGTAAATTGGTGGGCAAGAATCGATCTTTCATTAGTCTTTTCAATCTTTCCCAACTTGTAATAGGATTTTTTCCACAGCGGTATCGATCGACCTTTAATTGTTCCCACCACGGGGAAGCACCACCACGAAATTTCAAGGCTACCAGTTGGACCTTCTTGTGTTCGGGAGTGTTTGAATATTTGAAGAATCTGTTAGGAACCAAGGTAGTATGGGCTACCTTTGTCTCACATTGTTTAGGATGGGATGACCAATGTGGTACTTAAGTGGCTTGGCTCTCCCACCTCAATAGTTAGCTTTCGGGGTGTGGTACTCCAAGTAGAAACCTTTTACATTTTTAATCCATTCCAAGAATTCTTCTGTATCTCTCTTGCCATTGAACTTGGGAATGTCTATTTTGACTCTATACTCACTAGGTTCATGATGATGTGTCCCACCCTCCATTGTCTGATTTGTTCTTCATTTTCTCCTTCTTCACTTGAGGAATCACTGAATTGTTGATATCTCCTATGGTAAGCTTGTATTCTTGGACGATCTTGATTAACATCTTGTGGATCTTGGAGGTTTCTTGGATGGTTGTACTACCGCACATTAAGATGATGCCTTGCTTGTGGAGGCTTAACAAATCTTGGCTGGTTTTCTTAGTATGGCTTGAACTTCACCGGCAATCTCCTCCATTCTTATTGACATTTTCTCCAACAATCTGTGAATACCACCATTCTGACCAAAAAATTCGACATTCCATGCTCTCGGAGAGTGCTTTGTCGTGCTAGGTCACTGACATATCCTTTGTTTTATTTGACTCAAAGAATGGACTGGATAGAAACAACTTCTGGAGCAAGAACATGTAGTCTCCCATGGTCCAGGGGCCTTTGTTCTTTTCAACAGACAGCATGCGTCTTGTTAAAGCTCTTGGTGATAGGACAGTAGAAGAACCCGCCTCTTTGTTGGTAGGTTCGTGGTTGTTGCCATTGTTAGGCTTCTTACCCGGCATCAGATCCAAGGTTCTACTTGCTCTAATACCACTTTGATGTATTACCAAACTTGAGAGAAACTTCATAATGATTTATTGCCTTTGAATGAAGGACCCAGCCTATTACTTATAGGCAACGGGTCTAACAACCTAACAAACTAAATGACTTAACAACTTAACAATTAATATCTAAGCAACTCTAAATTTACAGCATATTAAAAGGTAATTTTAATACTCGGCTAATTTATTTAATACATCATGTTCATTTTCTGGTAGGATATTCCGAGCACCAAGTTGATGGAATTCTTCAATGTAATCAGGAATTGATCGATCTCCTTGTCGGCACTGTTGATATTGACAGTATAAAACTTGTTGGTAATTCATAGGAAGAAATCTTTTTTTCATCAACATCCATTTACAACCAAGTCAGTAGCTGAAGTCTTTGTTAAAGAAGTGGTGCAGTTGCATGGGTAACCTTGATCCATTGTGTCGGATAGAGACAAGGTGATCTTGAGTAAATTCTGGAAGGAACTTTCTCGAGCTGCTGGTAATAAGTTATGTAGAATTACAACCTATCATCCTCAATCCGATGGCCAACAAAGTGGTGAACAGATGTGTCAAGACCATCGGGAAAGGCCGAAAGAGTGGATTTTGTGGTTGCATTAGGCTGAGTATTGGTACAACACCACCTTCCACACAACTCGATAGGAACAACACCTTTCCAAGCCGTCTATGGGAGAGTTCCACAGCCATTCGTAGCTTATGGTGATGCGCCGACATCTAATTCCTCCTTGGATCAGCAACTTCGTGAGGGTGGCACAAGATAAAATGAAGAAATATGCATATCAAAACTGAAGGGAGGTTGAATTCCATGTTGATGATTGGGTATTCCTCAAAATCCAACCTTATAGACAGACATGTGAAGAAGGAGAAATGAAAAGCTTTCACCGAAATTTTTCAATCCTTACCAGATCATTGAATGTATCGGATCGTTAGCATACAAGTTGAGCTTACACCTGAAGGCATCCTTACATCCTATTTTTCGCGTGTCACAGTCGACGAAGGCTCTTGGTCAGCATCATGAAGTACAACCGTTGGCCCCTAACTTGTCTAATTTGTTTGAATGGGCGACAGAGCCAGCTGAGGCGTCGAGGTATAGGAGGAATCCAACAACCAGAATTTGGGAAGTTTTAATTGGTTGGAAAGGCTTGCTTGAGCATGATGCTACATGGAAAGTTGTAGAGGACTTCAAGCAACAATTTCCTAATTTCCACCTTGAGGACAAGGTGTGTTTAGAAGGGGAGGGTAATGAAGGCCATTGATTCTATTGAAATATCATAGGAGGGGTCAAAAGGAAATGGCTTATGTGAGGGGGAGTATTGCTTCAGCAACTGATAGTAATAGGGTGGGCCCCATAGTTAGTTAGAGGAAAGAGAGTATATGTGGAGGGAAGAGGAGTCATTGAGGCAACTTTGCATTTTCCAGAAAGTGTTTCTTCTCAAGAGGGAGGGAGGGCTCCATTCTCCGTGTGAGACTGAGTATTGTAACTTGCCCTAGGGCAATCTTCTTCTATTGAATAAGACTCCTTTTATATCATTTGATACCTATCAGAACTTCACCAATTAGACACAAAACAATTCCTTTTCCAAACTACAGCCTATTCCCAAACCACCATAAGGGAGAGGGAGGGAAGTCCATCCCCAGCTTACAAGCTTTGCAGGGGCTCCACCATCCCATTTCTTTTCTTGTTTTAGAAACCTTTTTGATTACACTCCAACCAAATCTTTGAATAACAGATTTAGCTACATCTATCCCTAACAAATATGATTTTGGGACAAAGAGGACCCAAAGAGGAGATGGGGGAGATCACTTCTCGAGTCATTTGAAACAGCCCAATACAAATTGAATATCTTTTAAAAAAGAAAAAAAAGGTACACAAATCTTTTCATTGAAATAATGAAATGAGTACAATGCTCAAAATACAAAGAAAATATGAAAGACAAAGAGAAAAGTTTCGACCAATGAGCATAAGAACTAATCAAAAAACAATGAACATAAATCTCAAATGGAGAATCTAGCAAAAGACTTGGAAGGAGAGCACCAAGAATAGGCCTTAATCTGAGCAAGCTCCAACCAATTAAACCGAGGAATAGATGTTGACTTTGAAAAAAAAAACTCAATGACCATAGCAACTGAGAATGATACTTCTGCACCAAGGCTCGGATCTCTTAGGTGCAACACCATGAAACTTGACTCCAGCAAAATAAGATCTTACAATAGCCTTAGCACCAACAGAATTACCAATTGAATATCTAAAACAAATGCCAGCATGCCTTAGCACAAGAACAAAAAAAGAAAACGATTTTGCATCTCTGAGTCTGTAGTACATAATAAGAAGATAATAGATGGCACGTGATCTTGAAGAAGATGTTGAAACTTCATGCTACGAAGTATTAACCTAAAATGAATTTTCACACATCTACCGAGGAAATTTTACCTCAGAGTATATCCTCGAGGGAAACAAAATGCCTATACCATAGGGTAGATGCATTAAAGGCATTCCTTACGAAATGAAACAAAATGAAAAAATTGGGAAGAAACACTATAAATAGCTAAATTTCACTCAGTTTTTCATTTAATACCCAAAACATAATTAATGGCATGTTTGGAATGACTTTCTAAGTGAATAGATATCATTATAGCAAACCTACTCTACTGTTCTTGTAGGTTGAGCTAGCTTTCGCATTAAAAGCTGCTGCTTTTCAGGGAGTTTCTTCTGCGCATGGAATTCAGCAAAACTTCTTTTCAACATGTCTTCTACCTGTAGGGATGATACCGTGACATGTTAAATCAAAGAATTAAGAGAACTTGAACAGTGCACTGACATACTCAAGTATCAACAACATGGAAAAGGAAGAAAACTTTTACAACATTCAAGAAAAATGCTTTACCGCTCACAACCAAAATGTTCATCTATGTGATTAAAATTTCTCATTGTTGATAAGAAAATGTCTTAATAAGTATTCTAGATTTTGAAATGCAAAGAACAACAGTTATCGTTTATGAGTCGTGATTTGAGTGAAATCAGTGGAATTTTGAAACAAATAAAAGATCATGAGTTGAATGCTTCAACATTGCTAATTTCAAAGCATCCCAATGGTGCTGTCCTAGTGATACTTGCGTCTTATTTCGCCCAATGATACTTGTAATGACTTGTTTGCTTTCATTTGGACCTCTAAAGATTCTTGTACTCTCTCTTTATGTCCTTTTTATTTTTTCACTCTCCAGGAGTTTGTATCTTTTGAAATATTTTCCATGAGAAGTTTGTATCTATTTGTCAAAAAAAAAAAAAAAATGTTTGAAGTGCAAAGCACACTAAAAAACATCAGTGCTTTGGAATTTAAGTTCAGTGAACAAAAAAGTGAGGAGCATTATTTTGTGCGTGTGTGGAGTGCATAGTAAAGGAAATATTGTAAAAGAAAAACTATAGTGCTTTGAGTAACACAATAAAAGAAAAATTAAAGAATAGAAGTAAAAAAAAAAAACATATATATACGTACACCTTGTGAGCGCCACCTTGCTTCCTAACAGATTCTTTCCTTTGGCTTATTCTAATCTATTAGAGAAACTTTTTCCCAAAGCATGCTAACATACCTTTAACTCTTCCACCCGAAGAAGATGTAAGATCATAATATAGGTCAAACGGAATTGAGATTCAAGCTTCGTAGCAGTTCCAACTATCACACGCTTCAAATCCTTCTCTTCTGGAATCTCCTCACGACACATAACAATGACAGTACCAATTTTATCCAGTCCCCTTCTACCCGCACGACCCGCCATTTGGGTATATTCCCCTGGTAATAATTGCCTAAACTCCTTCCCGTCAAACTTCCTTAAGGTGTCAAAAACAACCTGTAAGTAACCACTAGAGATCAGATATAAGATATAAGAGAAATGAATGGATCGGTTCTTGATAAATGTTATATAAAATAAAAAATGTCAGTTGTTAAATGAACTAAGCAGAGCATACTGTCAATAAATGTTCTGGCTAATAAAATAGGTCGTGCACATTAGAAAAGCAACCAACTTTCCTATCTTGATTCTTGACCATGCTTTCACATTTTTTATGGGAATATGAATATTAGCCATACAAGTAGCCAAAGATAAAGAACGAGATTGTGCATCAAGTGAAAGAAACACAGTGGTCCCAACAGTCCATGCTCGATTTCATGCTAGTTAAGCTGATAGTATATAAAGACAACTCACTTCCAGAGCTAAGTTTAAGACGTCAACAATCGGCAAAGATAATCAGGGCAATACATGAAACAAACTTGAATTTGAAGATACATATGTACATGTCCATGGGAAACCTACTATATGTAATAATATTTTTCAATTACAATAGATGACGATCAATGACACCCACCGTTCTTGCTGGCGCATTAACTCCCATTGCAAACGTCTCTGTTGAAAACAAGACCTGCAATAAAATAGATATAAGCATAGACCTACATTATCGCTTGAACTCCATTGCCAATAATGAAGTTAGTTAGTACAAAAGACTAATGTAAATTCTCAAGATGCAATTGCAATTTGGAAAGTTCCAATTTTGGTCCATGGAATTTGGATTTGGTAGCATTTTGATCCCGAAGTTTCAAACTCGACATTTTAACCCCTAAGGTTTGGGTTTGGAAGCTTTTTGGTCGCTGCCATCAATTTTCTCGTAATAAGTTAATAGAAAGCTTATTAATGGAAAACTAACATAGACCAAAATGCTACCCAACTCAAATCTCATTGGTAAAATGTGGAGTTTGAAACAAGAACCAAAATGTTACCCAACTCAAACTTCATGAACCAAAAATGTATTTTTTTCATAAATAAAAAAAACAATATAAAATTGAGGTGTTGTTAGAAGATAACTTTACCTTTATCACACCACGACAAAATAGCATTTCAACAACTTCTTTAACAATTGGAAGGAGACCTGCATGATGCACTCCAATCCCTCTACGAAGAAGTCCTTGAACTCTAACAATCTGTATATGGTATCTTCTTAATACATATCGCAAGATCTTATTGAATAATTAATTAATGGTTAAATTATCAAAAATACCCCTAAACTATGGGGTTGGTTATAATTATACTACTAAACTTTGAAAAGTTTCATTTTAACCTATGAAGTTTGATTTTTTTTCAAAACAACCCTCGAAGACTTTTGTCATTAAACTCTGTGAGAGTACTAATTAGGGGTATATGGGTAAGATTAGGATGATATTAGTATGAGAAACTATGGGTAATTAATAAGGGTTGTCTTGGCCATACATAAAGGGAGTTGTCAACCTTAGTGGGGTAGGTTATTTCAGTGAGACTTTCCATTATAGGACTTCGGGAGAGATCTCTCTCTCAAAAGGCTATTAGTATATTGTAACTTCTCTTGATATTGCAATGTATTACTATTTTTGTGTTCTTTGTGCTTCTTTGAGTTTCCTTGTTAGGTGGTATCCTAACAATTGGTATCAAAGCATGTTCGTTCTGAGGAGCATCCATTTTTGTTTGGGGTGATCAAAAGAGATCGAAAAACCGAGTCGACTGACCAAAACAAAAGAACCAATTTTGGTTAGTCGATTAATGTAAATTGTCGGTCAAAATCGATTTTATAATATACAAAACCGATTTGGCAATCGGTTGACGAGTCCAAACGCCCAACCCGCCCATTTGACTGAATTACTAAAAAAGTGGAGAAGCCTATTTATTGCTATATTGTCATGTTGCACTGAGTTTCAAACTTTGGAAACATCACCAAAGACAATCAGCCCCTTCCAAAGATTTCTTTACTAAAAAAGTTTAATTGTCTTTTCAAACTCTTCCCATGGTTTCTTTATCAAAAAAAGTTAATTGTCTTTTCAAACTTTTCTTTTAATGGCCTTTTGATTAATATATGGTTAATTTATATTTTCTTTCACTTCTCTCCCACAATTTTCCACTCCTCTTTTTCCTTCTCTATTCCATTTCTTCTTCTCATCTTCTGTGATCTCTCTCACCGGCCATGGCACGGAAGGTGAGTTTCTCACTCTTTTTTCCTCTTTCATTTTCTTCTTCGTCTCCCACTCCACTCTTTTTGCTCTTTTCTCCTTTCTCGCTTCTTTCATTTATCTTTTTCCAAATTCTCTTCTTCGCACCTCCAATCCAAACACCGAACACGAAATCCTTCTTTTTCCTTCTTTCTTTCCTCTCCTCTCTCATAAACCAACTGAAACCGACCAACCGCTACTATGGTCAGTCGATTGGTGCTACGAACTCTTCAAAAGTGATTGATCACACCCTTAATTTTAGCTATGATTTTGGATCCAAAAGTGATTCATCATCTTTTAGTGAAGTTGTTGGGGATATAGAAAAACTAAGAACTCTTCACCGATTGGTGCTACGAACTCTTTAAAAAACCGAATACATCGACTCATTGGTTTTCGGCGCTAGTTCGAGCCTGAAATGTACCCCAACCGACCAATGCACACCGCTAATTTTAGCTATGATTTTGGATCCGTAGTTAAGAATTTCAATCTGGTGTATTATGTTATTCTCTCTTAGTAGCAGTCCTCTTTATGTTCTGTTGTTGGACTTTCGTTTTAATATTTCCAGTTGGGTGTTTTATTACGTTACTGTTTGGTAACTTTTTGTTACTTTCTTGTTTAGTTTGTTTTAGCAGCTTAGTATATAAGCTGGCTTCTTTCATTAATAAGATCATTATTGAGGTGTTATTCAAGAGTGATTGCTTCTTCCAACTTGGTTACACCACAATCAATGTTGCAGAAATAGAAAAAGAGGAGAAATGATGGGAAACAATCGAGGCGGAGAAAGAAAACCTTGTTAAGAAACTATCTGGTCGAGTTTGAAGAGTGGCTGGAAGGCATTGATCTTACCAGAGAACACCCACGAAAATGCAAAGGAAAATCAATTGACAAGGCAAAAGAAAGGAAGAAAAGCGAGTCACTGATGAACTCAAGGTCAAAAAACCAAAAGAGAGAGGAACAAGGATGGAGAGAACGAGGTAAGAAACATCTGAATCTTCAAAAGATAAACAAAGGAGAGAACAAGAAGTCATTGGAAGAATCGGAATGTTGATGTCGTATGGAAGCGAACAAGAAAGCACAAAGGATATGTAGAAGGGAGCATGAGGCTGAAAGCCTAAAAGGAGGAAGATAACAACCGACATGGTTTCACAAATGCGCCATAATTTTTTTTTTTCTTTTGTTCATGTATGTATTTAGATTTGGTCATATATATAAGCAGATAAAATTAGAGGGTTAGGATAGCCAAAAGATATCAAAAATGAAAGAACATAAAATTGGGGGTGAGAGGTCGAAAGGAGGAAGATAACAACAGACACGGTTTCACAGATGCGTCATGATATTTTTTCTTTTTTATGTATGTGTTTAGATTTGGTCATATGTATAAGCAGATACAAACTTTTGCCTATAAATTGAATGACGTCTACCAGGATTATTCTAAAACAAACTTTAAGCTTCAAAGAGTAAAATGGAACTTCTAAAAACTAGGGAGTATAATTAAACTAAAACAAACTCCATGTTCAGGAGTATTTTTATAATTTACCCTTAATTAATTAGTCAAGCATCCAATATACCAAACCTGAGGTAAGCTTCTGTCAGATCCCTTTAGACGAGAAAATGCTTTGTCACAGAAGACGCGAATTTCACTTTTCTCAGAACTACTAGTGAGGTCAATACTGTAAATACTGTCAGCTGATTTATCACAACGATTTTTTGAGAAGCAAAATATAACCACCTGTACAATGCATGAAAAGCAGTAAAAAAATGCATTAATAAAAACAATTTAAAAAGGAAAGAAGAAAAAGAAGTCATGAACAAAGAAGCCTCTGACATGATTGGCTACTTCAAGACTGAATTAACTTTGGACATTACACATCCAAATGAACGATCTACATATATACACACACAATCATTCACAAATATGCGTGTTAAAAGCGTTTAGATTGCATACGGGTAACAGAGATTTCTTTGAGAGCCTATTAATAAGTAACAACCACAAAGAAGCGTCTGATCTCCTTGATCCCCAATTGGTTTGGCCATCTCCATTCTTTTGATTTCCCCAACTTGTTCCCGAAAAGTTCCCTAAATTCTGGGAACCTGAATGCTTATTCTGTTTACTTCGATTAAAACTTTCAATTTTCCGATTCCTTGCTCCATCATTTGCAACTGAAGCCCCAACGTGAGATCCACCAGTGACGCCAACAACACTCAAACTTTTTTTCTTGGATGCATATTTGGCAGCTTTTAGTCCATGAGATAAAAAATTTTCACTTTCACAAATTTTATACAATTCACCAGAATAAAATATGCAGTGCTCCAGAGGTACTGGTCTTTTGGCAGTCCTGATAACAACAAACATTAAGACAACAATAATAAAATAATAATAATAATAATAATAAATAAATAAATCCATTCATGTCAAGACAAGTAACTAGAAATCACATTAAGACAACCTCACAGCATCCACAAAATAAATCACGTAGGGAAAGGAAAAGGACGAGAAAAATAAATCCTATCATAAGATTTTACGTGTGTGTATAATCCAAATATGGATCTTAAAACTATTTTTAGAAGTTACACTGCCATACAAATTTCTTGGTCAAAACACTATTTCTTAAGAAATATATGGTAATTTTTAACTATATGTTAAAAAAAACCCTGAAGCTCCCAAATATGACTGCTAGGAGTAGAAATCTCAAATCTCTTCTTACCCAGTGACATGAATTCTTTTTTGCTTCGTCCTACCAATCCAGTCAGCAAATTCGATTGTGTTTGGGACCTAAAATTGAAGATAAAGCAGTACTCAGTGAAAACTGAAAAGTCCATTTATGCTGCCACATTAGCAAGCACTACAGTCCATACTGCTATAACTTTAGGAAATCTTATTTGTAGAATATCGTGGCTCTCAAAGTTTTTCTTCTTAAAAATAAATTAATTAATTTAATTAAAAAATGAAACTAAGATTACAGAAAAATATCTCATTTTAGCTCCCCACACCCCCAAGGTAGCCTTCACATCAGTAGACACTTAAATGGAGAACAATACCGTGGCTGAAAGGAGGACAATATTGATATGTCTTGGAAGCATAATGATAACTTCTTCCCAAACAACACCTCTTTCAATATCATTGACATAGTGCACCTCATCAAATATAACCTATCTCCATAAACATGCAAGCAGAAAAAATTAATGTAATTTCTTAGTATATTATTATGAAACCAAAATTTAAGGCAAAAATTTAAAACAGAAAAAGGGTCCTCAAAGAGGGAGGAAATTACAGTTTAAAAGATTAGCACATAATAAGCTCCTTTACCCATTCAATATCACGAATAATATCAGCACCTCGATAAAGCATTGACCTTAATATTTCGGTGGTCATTATAAGGCAAGAAGCTTCTGGCCTCAAGCTAACATCCCCGGTCAGAAGTCCAACATCAAATTTCCCACAAAAATCCCGATACTTCTGATTACTGATGGTTTTGATGGGAGCTGTATATACAGCCCTAGTACAGTGCTGTATGACATTAAGATCAGAAATAAAATCTTAGCATTCACAAAGAACAAATAGTTCCACTTGCAATGAATAAGAATACTCAAAACAAATAAAAAGGCTCTCAGAGTGCATGGCCAACTGTTAGGTTCAACTATGTTGTTCACACAGGTGAGAGTGAATTTGGATGTATTGGGTCATACTTTGGTGGCTAGAGCAAATGCATACTCCGCAACAACAGTCTTTCCAGCCGAAGTATGTGCAGCAACAAATACAGAATCCCCCTTTTCAAGATGATATATAGCCTGTAATGGCCACAAGACAATAATAGAAAATTATTCATTCTACAGCTAATAAATCTTTTGATTGGCCTTTTTCTCTTTCAAATAAAAGTTTTAGGTCTTCACTACTACAAGATCTACATAAAGTAAATAATATTAAGTATCAGCAACTCCACTAAAGATAGACAATCAGGTATTTAAAATACGGAATTACGTTGGGTGGTAGATAGCATGGAAGGAAAATGATGTCTCATTAATATCCATTAGATATATAAATTTAACAAAGAAATGAAATTTTTCGTTGAATAAATGAAAAGAAAGACTAGTGCTCAAAAGGTACAAACTCCAAAAGGAGTGAAAGGATAACAAAAACAAAGAAAATTATATTGGAAATAAGTCTTGATAAAAGAGAAAATAATAGCTTAGAACAATAATAGGAGCCTCGAAGAGCAGCTAAAAACTTCTAAAAACACTCCATAGGATTTAGTTTCATCCTTAAAAATAGAAACATCTAACCAAGCGAAGCATAAGGTTTCTTCATCGTCAATGCTGCAGAGGCCCAATCAACCTCTGTAAAACAGAATAACTTTCAAAATAACCAAAATCTCACTATGGGGAGCTGACTGAAGAACGCTAGCAAGAATGCTAGCATTGCAGATAAAACCCAAGCTTCATTGTTTTTCTTTACCAAAAAATACGCTCAGACAAAGTTCTACCACAATAGTGAGCTAACTCTTATATGGATTTGGAAATATAAAACCATTAAAAGTATTGGATTGAAAAGGTTGATATATAGTTTAACAGAAACAATTGAACCTTTAGTGAAATTGAAAGATTAATGCTTCTTCCCTTTTCTCCTTGTTTTTCTTTTCTTCCTGTATTCTTTCTTTTTGGGACATTTCTTGTATTTCTTTGGGTTGTTTCTTGTTTAAGTTGAGTATGTTGAGTATTTCTTTAAATCTTGAGAAATACCCTTTATTCTTGATTTCTTGTAATTTTTACAGCTTTAATTATTAAGCTGTTTTCCTCCTTGGATGTTTCTCAAGCCTATATATAAACAGCTGAGTTGAGACTTTGGCTCATTCTTCTCTCTTAATAAAAGAACATCCTTTGAATACATCAATAAATTTAATCTTTTGTTCATACTAACACTCATCATCACTTGTGAGATCGAAATTAAAACAAGACCCAACAAATGAATATCCATATTAATTGCAGAGAACATGACATTTACAAACATTTGAACATCGGACCTCCTGCTATGATACCATGTTAAACCACCACTAAATTCAAAAGCTTGTATTGGGTTATAGTAAATTTAATATTTTATGCCTAGTTTAATATATTGTCTTTAATTATTAAAGTAGAAATAAAAATTGATTCTTCTTGAGTAAATAATAATTATAACTACCTCCTTCTGAAAAGTGTCTAATTCAAAAGGAAAATCAAGGGCCATATCAGGTACAAGCTCATGAAAGCGCAAAGAGATCTCTTCATGGCCACCAACTACAACCCAAGCCTGCTCATCAATCAAAGCAAACAACAGTGACAGAGAAAAGAATGAATAGCTAACATGTAAAGCTGAATGAAAGAACTACTTACCTCCTTCTTTTGTCCTCCACCATCAGTAGATTGATCGGATCTTAATGACAATCGTCCAGATTCAAGGGACAAAATTTCATCCAACGCAGAGGTTTCAGGTGCAGGTGCAATGCTATTGGCTTTGAGCTTATTTACTTGAGCTTCTGACTTGATAGATTCTGCTTTCGGTGATTGACCTTCTCAACCAATAGAGAACAATAGATTGAAACAGGGAGTCAAACAACAAGAACTATACTTTCATTAAAAGAATATATTCTCCTTATATAAAGTTTTCCTTCATGCAAGTGGATCATGCTTACAGCTATTGTACATTCCAAGACAATTTTGTCATACCACCATACCAACCTCCTGAAGCATCAACTAGCAAGAATAGTGGTTAACTCATTTTCAGTCTTCAAAGCTCAGTAAGTGTATAAATTTCCCTAAGACAACATGCTGACTGGACATACTTAGACCCAATAGGCAAATATTTCAAGAAGACGAAGGTTAATTTTCAATGCAAATATGCAAAATATTTGAAGGATTTTCAATTCAAGATATCTATTGCAATTGGCCTGCGTTCATTACTTCTTTATAATTATGTGCTCTTCTAAGTTTCTTGTTTTTATTAATCTTTGTCATGTGTTGTTCATTGTATCCTTTTGTATCTCAAAGCATTGGTCGTTTTTTCACTTCCTTAGTGAAAGTTTTGTATCCTTTTCTTAAAAAGAAAAAATAAATAAATAAATAAAAGAATATTTTTGGAGTAAGCTCGAAGGCAAAAAGAAAAAGAAAAATTAAACCAGGCTTAATTAAATGACTCGTGACATACAAATATGGTAGGATTCAGTGTTCCACCATTAGGTATCAAAAAGACACTCTTGTGGATGTGACCTCAATTTAAATTTATGGTGTTTCAGTTTAAAGATACCAGAACACACACCATCTTCCACAGATACTATGGCATCCTCTTCCCAGGCCTTCTTGAACAAATCATCAAATTGTACAGACAATTCACTCTGCTGTGATATTGGCAGATAGCTCAGTCAGAAACAGGATAACTTGATTGCTAGTGCTTATCAAGGAAGGTTTTCAATAAATATTCTCCATAAACAAAAATACTTTTCAACAATTATAATGAAACAAAGGTATTAAACAAACCAGGTTTTCAACTGGTGAGGTCTTGAATGAAGATGAACTTTGGTCCTCATAAACATTCCAGGAGTTAGGATATTCCTTATGACCCCAAATAAGAGAGAGTTAAAAAAATTAAATTAAATTAAAATTTTAAAAATAAATAAAAACAAAAATAATATAAAAAATAAAAAAAGAGCAAAGCAAAGTATAAATATAAATAAAGTCAACAGATTCTCCAGTAACAGACGACTTCGGTTTGATATTTCTCGATTATAAGAGACATTACCTTGAGATCACCGAGGTCCAATCCTTGCTTTAAAATAGGTGGAACAAATTGAGCAGGGCCACCATTTAGAACTTCATTAACCCACTCACCATTAGAAGCTGCATCAGGAAGAATTCTATCAATAGATTGGGAATCGTCCAAACCCCCAGGTCGAAAAGGACGGTTATTTATGCTTCCCCTTACAAAATCTTTTGCTGGTCCTGGCACTCGTGGCAGTGAACCAGATTCTTGAGTTTCCACGTTTAACTCAGAAACGTCCACCTGAAGAGAGAGATTAGTCAAATTGGAAAGTCAGTCATAATCATAAGTAAATATAGCTGAGAACGTTGATTGAACAATCAAGCAGTACCTGCAGAGAATCAGGTTCCCACGTCCCTCCTGCAGTTCCATCCTTCTTGGGGCGTTCAAATGGCAACACCCATGTAGGAACCATAACAGATCTTGGCTGAGATGGATCCAAGTATACTTTTGCCATCTCAAACCAATCAAAATCCCATTGTCTTCCCACTTTTTCAGGGGAGAATTCATCAGGGTCTAACCTTGGCTGGAGATAAGTCTCTTCTATGTAGTCCTTTATCGTTTCAGGAGTTTCCTTAAGAAATGCAGGTGGCTGAATTTGAACCAAAAGTTAAAATATAAGTACAATGCAAACTTGATACCTTGGTGGCAATTAAGAAACATCCCTTTTGTTTAGAAAATAACATGATAAATATGGAGATGGAGATTCAACCACTCCATCTATAAGGAAAATTACTAATGCCTTAATCAATATACTTAGGTTGGCAAGAAATGTCGGCTTGCTGAAGGGGAAAAACAAAGATATAGGATATCTTTATATGCAAGAAGAATTGAAGGACATCTTTTCCTCAACTTCTATATTGGAAGTTTTTCTCAAAAGGAAGCCCCCAATAAAGAAATGGACTCCAATTGTGCAATCGGGATAATTACAAATGACCTTTTAAACCCAAACCCATCGAGAAACATGAAATCTAACAAGGGACCAAACATCACATGAATCCCTCTCCAATCCTTTAAACACCCTATTATTTCTCTCTTCCTAAAGATCTCACAACATAGCACACACCCAACGAGCCATAAGAATCAACCCTTTTCATGAATTGGTGGAGGGAGGAGGAACTCCCAAATCATATCACTCACATCCCTATGGAGGGTTAACATGAAGCCAAACGCCTCAAAAAGAGTAACTCCTCACAGACCTCACAAACTCCCATCCCCAGGGGACTGCACCACCTTATTTGAACATAATAGATTCTATAGGTTGACCCATATAGGTTGTACAACTGTTTCCTTAAGTTCCAAGATCTGACAAAAGATCCAACAAAGCAAGCCAAATAACGAAAAACACCGAAGTCATTTAGCCAAAAAGCTTTGCTGCAAATACTTAAATATTTGAATTTCTAGCCCCCAAGGTTAACGGACTTCCCTGTTACCTCCCATCTCACCCACAGAGCCCCCTTCGCCTTCTTCCCCCCCCCCCCCCCCCCCCCCCCCCCCCACCTT
>QLSR01000248.1:985512-1032150 GCA_031780015.1 Citrullus colocynthis
TCCCCCCCCCCCCCCCTCTCACACAAAAAGCTACCCATAAGCTTCAAGACGTCCTTGCAAACCAAACATGGAATCTAAAGAGTGAGAAAAAATATATGGGAATGCCACTTAGAACTGAGCGGATCAAGATAAGCTTACCTACTTTGGAAAAGAACTTTTTCTTCCAAGAAACCAAAATCCCTTTCCAACCTGCTTTGGAAAAGAAATTTTTCTTCCAAGAAGTCAAAATCTCTTTCCAACCTTATCCACCGGGGTTGCCTCCAGAAAGGAGACCTAAATAGAATGAGGGGAAGGACCCGATGTCTCAACCCACAAAACCAGCCCACCTACTTAGCTTCTTCAAACCACAATTAACCCCATAATTTGACACTTACCCCAATCGATCTTAAGCCCTAACATGGCCTCAAAGAATGCATGAATGTGGTTCAATATAAAGAGTGACACCTTCTTGCCAAATCAAAAGAAGATAGTGTGAGGTAGCCTAAAAGATAAAAGGATAGAGATCTCCAATAATAAAATCAAAATCTTTATTATGAATTAAAAGTTATCAAAACAAGAACACAATCCCTCTATTTATGGAGAATTGAAAAGATCCTAATCCTAATAAACCAAGAAAACTAATCATAATCCTAATCAATTAATGAAACTAGTCTCAAACCTAATCAATTAAGGATTTGGCCAAGATACCATAATTTACCTAATCCTACTACATCATTCTATCCCTCCCAAGAAAAAAACTTGTCCTCGAGTTTCAAAAGGAAAACAAAGAATACAAAGTTTTCTTTTGACGATTTATAAAAATCCCAAATAAAATCGTTGGCCTATGGAAATCTTGCACTGCAACTGCAACTACAAAGATTGAACGAACCCATAAAAAAACTGAGAACTGTAGAGCATGATCCTCATCAAAAAATTTCTTTGGCTGTTGAGAATTGTATGCACGCCACCCATCAAGATTTTGCTCAATCATTTTAGCCAAAGTTGCAATATGAAAGCAACCCATAAACCCATCTGAAGATTTGCTGTTGCATAACCTAGAATTTCCAAAGAAACGGGTTGAAATAAACTCAAGGAAAGGGAGACAACAAAATGAAACTAGGAAGGGTTGAACCCAGGTCGGATTGTGTGAATCACATGCTAGGAATTGAGCACACGTGTTGAGTCGGATCGCTTGGGTCGTTTCGAATGGATCGTGTGTTTCCACGTATTCTTTCCTTGTCTTCCAAGCAGTCAATTGATTAGAACCAGATATTCAAACTTCTTCAAATCGAGTTACCCATGGTTGTTTTCTTTTTTGTCAAAATTTTCTCCGTCTATTATTACGACTTCTTCTTTATATTTTTCGTTGCTCATTTTTTCTTCTTTGATCAGTTGGTCCATGGTTCCTAATTTCTTTTAGGTTTTCTGTCTATGTGTTTCTTGCAAGATTCCACCACCTTGGTTGAATTCTTGATTTTCGTTTAATCCAACAAGCTCTTGGTTCTGATTTTCTTGAATTATTTCTTTTGTAAACTCTTGTCATTGTTTTGAAAGTTGATCCATAGTTTGAATCACCTTAGCCAACAAACGTTGGATCTCTTTTACTCCCTTCTTCATTTCCTCCAATACTTCAGGATTGATGTACAAATTGGATATTCTTGGATAAGTTTCAACCTTATAATTGTTGTAGTAATGATACATAGGTTCTTTCTTATGTTGGCCATAATAATTTTCACTCTAAATCACTTTTTGAATCATTTAAGTCCAAATTCTCACGTCAATTTCTTGAGAAACGGGTATGATTAGATCTTCGAGTTTGTTCCTTGTAATGACGACTTGTTTTCATTTTTCGAACTATATTAAAATATTCATCGGCATCGCTTGAATCACTAGAATCAAATTTCCAGTGTGAATCTTGATAGATTGTTTGATAAAATCAAACATGAGCGACGTGACGTTAAAATTTCTCCTTCGAATCACTTGAGTCAGAATTCCAACACTGTGTTTGGGGAGTAAATTTGACTTTCTTGTGCTGCATTTTTTCTTGGACATTTTCCTTGATCAGTAATAGTCCATTCTTGAAAAAAATAAAAATAAAAAAATTTGATCTTTGATATTTTCTTTCTATCTTAAAATTTAAAGGGTTCCCCCTAATTAGATGTGTGTTGTTCGGCAACAAGCACAACTCACAAAGCTCCTTTTTGCAATCAGTGTCGCCAAGATTTTCCCAGTCTTCCACCGACAGCAGTCAACATTGGCCCACTGCTGCTCTGATACCAAATTGATGTAGCCTAAAAGAAAATGAGTGAAATCTCCAATAATAAAATCAATCTTTATTATGAACCAAAGTTATCAAAACAAGCACACAATCCCTCCATTTATAGAGAATTGGAAAGCAAATGAAACCTAACCCTAATTAATCAAAGAAACTAATCCTAACCCTATTCCTAATCAATCAATGAAATTGATCCTAAACTTAATCAATAAGGATTTGACCAAGATACCCTAATTTACCTAATCCTACTACATTAGATGGGACAAGTGTTGTAGCCTAAAGAATAAAAAGTGAGAAATTTCCAAGAACAAAATCAAAGTCTTTATTATGGAATCAAAAGTTATCAATACAAGAAAACAATTCCTAGAGAATTGAAAAGTAGACTAATCTTAATCCTAATTAATCAAAGAAACTAATCCTAATCCTAATGAACCAAGGAAATTAATCTCAATCTTAATCAATCAAGGAAACTAATCCTAATCGTCTCAATTAAGGATTTGACCAAGATACCCTAATTTATTCTAATCCTACTACCTCATTTTGCCCCTCCCTACAAAAACTCATCCACGAGTTTTAAAAGAGAAAATGAGGCAAACAAAGAAAATGAAATGTTAAGACCAACAAACACCTCTTATGTTAAGAAAATAAATTGCGTTATAATGTTATGCAGCTTCTTTGAGGCCTGGTTTGGAACCTGAAGGCTTATGTTCTATGGTCTAAAGCAATCAAAGCCTCTGAATTATGGATGGAAGAAATCAATGTATTTGTCAAGGGGAAGCCCGTTCATGTTTTGCAATTTTTGAATCAGCTCGTTTAAAGCCATCCTCTTGGTGTCCTTTTACCAAAGGATTCAAAGGGTTTTCTATTCAAGATATTAATTGTAGTTTGGCGAATTTTATTGTTCCTTATTGATCTTTTATTGTTCTCTTATTTTTTCCTTATGTTTCTACTGTAACTGTTGTTGTTTGGATTTGTTATGTTATGTTCTTCATGTGCTTTCTTTGCTAACACTGTATCTTGGATTATTAGTCTCTTTTCACTCTCTTAATGAAAAGTGTGGTATCCTTTTCAAAAAAGAAAAAGAAAATCAACAAACACCTTTAATGGAACATGGCCAAACCAACCACTGACATCTTAAACAAATACTCTGATGAAAATAAAATGAAGGCATAAACTTCAACACCCAAGCCTGGACACTGTTGTCAGCCATAAACCTAGAAAAAAACAGTATTACGAGCAAGCTCAATCAAAGCCAAAATCAAAAGGCCATCTAATAACAAACTTGTTCACTTGTAGAAGAAAAACCCACAGAAAAAATCGGATAAAGGAACTTGAAGTGTGTGAGATTGCAAGACCAAGGGTCTAAGCAAAACAAAATGGAAAGCATATTCTGGCTTCTTGTTGGATCGCACATGCCTTGGGTAAAAAAGAAAGCTCCATGGTGGGTTGAAATAAGCCCATGAAAAAGGAGGCAGTAAATCAAAAAATGGGGAGGAGCGAACTTGGGTCGGGTCACGCACACACCAAATCATAGCTTCCTCCTCCACTTCGCACGCAACTTTGCCTAGGGTTTTAACGTTCTTTGAATCAAGCCACACATGGGTGTAGTCTTCGCCTGCCTATGCAACGGCGGTAACCTTGCTTAGGAAGCTGAAAACCTTCGGTTTAAGTGGCGCAAACTCCAGTTCAAATGCATCAAGTTCTTCTTCCCTTCCGCGTTCCACACCGTCAACAAAATTTAGGGCTTCAAAATTCTTCGATTCAACTTCTTCTTCTTTGATTGCACCTAGGGTTTCGCTTTCCTTCAAATTGGGTCGCATAAGCTCCAAGTTGGTCACACTTTCTCCTCCTATCTCAAGTTCTTCCTCACACGATTTGCTTTCACTTTCAAATTTTGCTTCATCTTGTTCCTTGCGTGACTGGTTTCCCTCGTCACTCGAATTTTTCCATTTTTTATTATCTTCGTTTTCATCAACTTCTGTATTGTACTGTCTTTCGTTTTTTGTTTCTTTGTGTTCACCTATGACCTTTAACCAACACTCATTTGTTTCTTTGTGCTCAAATTCACAACTTCAGGGCGGTTCTTGTTTTTCTTGAGTTTTCCTCCATCGATACCAAATTTCATCCATTCCCTTCCAAAATTCCTCCCAATTTATGTAATGATCCAAATTTGACCTAGTTCTTGAAATTGTTTCAACTTTCGAATTGGCATAGTAATGATTCATGGGTGCTTTTTTATGTTTGCCATTTATTATCACACTCTGAATCACTTACAGAATCAACTAGTCCCAACTCTCACATTTATTTCTTGAAAAATCTAGTTTGATTAGATCTTCTAGCTTTTTATTGGTTAATGTTGATTTTTTTCATTTTTCAAATTGTATTCAAATCTTCATCGACATCACTTGAATCACTAGAAACAAATATCCAATATAGATCTTGATCGGTTCTTTGATAAGTCGAGCATGAGCAACGCTATGACACTGAAATTCCTTTTCTGAATCACTTGAGCAGGAATTCCAACACTGTTTTTTGTTGTAAATTTGACTTTCTTGCCTACATCAACTGTTGCATTTCTTCTTGGGCGTCTTTCTTGATCAGTAATAGTCCATTCTTGCAAAATCTTGAAATAAATCTTCAGTTTCTTCTTTCTTTTCTAGAATTTAAAGAATTATCCTAATTAGATGTGTGTCGTTCTGTAACGAGCATAGTTCACAAAGCTCCCTCTTGCGATCGGCATCGCCAAGAATTCCTCGGTCTTCCACCAGAGGAAATCAATGTTGACCCAAGCTCTAATACCGAAATTGATGCAGCCTAGAGGATAAAAGGAGAGAAATCTCCAACAATAAAATTCAAAGTCTTTATTATGAATCAAAAGTTATCAATACAAGATGACAGTTCTTCTATTTATAGGTAATTGGAAAGCAAACTAATCCTAATCATAATTAAACAAAAAAACTAATCTGAATCATAATCTTGATAAACCAAGGAAACTAATCATAAATATAATCGATCAAGAAAACAAATCTCAATCCTAATCAATTAAGGATTTGACCAAGATACCCTAATTTACTCTAATCCTACCATATCAACCACCTTGCCAACCTCAAAGACCTCAACAATTTTTCCTTCAGTACCCTCAGAAACAATTTTACTTAGGACATCTACAACAAGCAGGAAAAGAAAAGGGGGTAAAGGGTCGCCATATCTAAAACCTCTTGAGACCTTGATCAAACCCCTCAACCTCCCATTGAGAACAAAATAACTAACATTTCTCACACAACTCCAAATCCACACCTTCCACTAATACACAAACTCTTTCCTTTTGAAGGCCTTGTCCAGGAAGGTCCAATTGACATGATCGTAGACCTTTTGTATGCTTCGTAAGCCTACACACGGTTGGTTTATTAGTGGAGTTAAATGCTTTTAAAATGCTTTCTCCAACCACATTTTATAAAATCTTTCGAACAAATGTGGGTAAAGGTCCCAAGATAGCCCTTTGTGCCGTCACCTACACCTTGCTTGCTAATGCTTGCAACAGCCTCACGGTTTAATCATGGAGACACGCTATAGTGAAATTGTAACACTGGGATTGCTACATGCACGATATTACAGAATTTCTAAACACCCAATACTCAAAAATGAAAGAGGGTATAATTGTTAATGAACCCTAAAAACAATCCTAAACGGAAATGTTCAAAAAACAGTCAACTGCACGCAGCCACATACTAACTCTAAGCTTCAAAAAGAGCTATACTATAAGAAAGCGCAACTTACAAGTATGAAATCCGGAAGCGATCGAATTGGGTTGGAGCGTTCGACAGTTGAAAGAGGCTCCACCCTGAGATGACCGCTGTGACCGGAAAAACCGACACGAAATGATAGCTCCTTTGTTGCTACAATTGGGTCCATTTCATATCGCGAATTCTGCCACCGTACTTCCGTTCTTTTCTGGCTTCTGGGTTTACAAGCGTAATCTTGCCTCACTTTGATGCTGCCGATTTTGGCGGGTTTTAGAGTGGAAAGGCAGGAGAATATCAAGCGACTGTGACAGCAGGTACTGTAGTATTCAAAGAGGGCAATGCTTAAGTTGCATCGACTCCGATTTTTGTATCCTTGGTTTTTTTTTTTGGAAAATGAAATTTAACAAAACTTTCTCAAAAACAAGGTTCTCAACTCAACATATTTTCGATTTTTTTATATAATTTCAATTTACTCTTGTATTATTGTGTAACTTGTGTGAACTTACCAATTAACACTCTCTTTTTAAGTTTAGGTAGTGTTTTACCTGTTCGTAATAAAAATTTATGTAATTAGAATGAGATTCGATTGCACTAATCGTAATTAACCTAAATTGTAAATGTAATTGAATCATTTTTTATCATCTTTACTTAAAAATATGAATTTGTCGCATTTACTGCTATCGTTACCATTTAGGGTTAAATAGTAATAATAATTGTAAATGTGACATATTAATACTTCTCATATTATAACTATAACAATGTCTGTAATGGTAAAAAGAAGGTTAAGGGTATTGATTAGTAGATCTCACGTAATTTTCAAATGTAATTGGATTGATCACTCTTCACTCATCGATCAATTTGCATTTTTTAGTACAACTTTGGAAGTGGACCCCACGTGTTGATATGAGTAGGGAACATGGGTAAACAACAATAAACATAATCAAATTGGCCCACTTTTTAGATTACCATTTATTTATTACGTTTCACTTAGGATAAGTATGACCTTTGTTCGAAAGTATCGTGTGAAACATATAGTTGTTTTCACAAAACCTCTAAAATGCTACAAGTGAATCAATTTAGACTTAGTGCATATTTTTTCAAATGTCGGATTAATAATATGGACAGTTATAATTAATACATAGACAACTTTTAAAGTAAATCTTTAATTGAGAGTCCAAATTGATTCACTTATAGAGTTTGTAAGTTTAATGGATAAAATCAGTAGTCTTACACGAAGTTTATTCAAACAAAACATAATGGATGGTGAAAAGTGATAAACTTACAATAATTCCAAGTTTTAATTGATGCAATTATTAATTAATGACTTTAGTTGATATAACTCTCAAAGTTTGAGGGTGTTTTGTTATTTCCCTTTTTCCACTCTAATTAAATTGTAACTCACTTTCTCGGTTTTAATGTTAAACTAGAGTTATTAAAGAGCCACGACCTTTACTCCCACGGGCAGCAGCAGTGGGGAATCTTGGACAATGGGCGAAAGCCCGATCCAGCAATATCGCGTGAGTGAAGAAGGGAAATGCCGCTTGTAAAGCTCTTTCGTCGAGTGCGCAATCATGACAGGACTAGCTACTTGCAAATGGGAGAAGTATGTAGGGGTTGTTTGGTATGAAACCTGAAAACATAGATTTGAAATACGAGAGATTTAATTAAAATAGAGTTGTATTTCATGTTTTTAAATATGTGTTTGGTAGTACGTTCAAAAAATAGATTATAATTTAAACCATTGTTTTGGATGTGCTTGATATTATATTTATAAACCATAAAACTAGTTGTAGTTACCCCTAAATATCGGGATGAATACAAACTATTATAAATTAAATTGTGAAACTCGTTTTATGTTTTTTTTTATATATAATTATTATTTTGTAATATTATATAATATATACAATAGATTGAATTTATAACTTGAAATATTATGTTTCTAAATGCTATTAATTTTATTTAATATAATTATGCATTTTAAAATTCAAAATTCAAAATTTGTATATATTGAAAATATAAAAATGTTAACTTTAGAATTTGTAATGTTCGAATCACAAATTTTAGAAACAATTTTTAGAAACACGATTCAAAATATATGCTAAACACGTATTTGTTGAATTCAGTGAATTTAAGAACATAATACATAATACACATTGTTAATCAAATATGCCCGTGGACTATTTACAGAAATAGAGTTGTATTTTTGCATTGAGTTGTGCATCTTGTAAAAGTGCAATAATTTTTTTTAAAACCAAAGGAAGCACAGATCAATTATCATAGTGTTTGCATTATTAACCTCAAAATCCAAATAAATAAAAGTTTTTTTTTTCTTTAAATATATACCAATGGTTGGGTATGTTTTCTCTTTTTTTTTTTTTTCAAATTCTTTTGTTTTTTTGTTTTTTTTTTTTTTTTTTTTTTTCTTTCCCTTTTTTTTCTATTATTCTTATTCTTTTTTTCTTTTTTTTTTTTTTTTTTTTTTCGAATTCTTTGACTTTTTGGTGTTTTGATCTTTTTTTCCTGTGGTGGTTTTTCTTTATTGCTTTGTTAGCTTAGAATTTGAGATTCTTGAATCATTCAAGGTGTTGGATTTTATGCCATAAATTCATTGGTTATAAATGTGTAAAGGAATTTTTGATAATTAATGAAATAATTTGTTATTTTATATTATATCTTAATTTTGTATAATTCAAATTAACATAATTCAAGGTTATCTGCATGATACTTGAATAAATGTAGTTGACATAAAATGGATTATGTTAAGGTAATAACCTGAGGGGTCTATAGTGGATGGATAAGGTTGGATGCCCTATCGATAACATTGTGGATACGACCCATATTGTAAAGGTTACATTAATGAAGTTACAAAGAGATTAAGTATTTTGGAGTCCGATCTTATACAATCTCATTGACAAGATATCTCACTCGTATGTCTCCCCATAAACAATTTGGATCATGTTGTCTGTAACACTTACAAAGTGAGTCGTATCCATGGTGTTAACATGATAATGCACCTAACCTTATCTTATTTTTTTGAACGTTCTCCATTTGTATGTTCACGGCATATTGTTTAAGTATCACGGAGTAACTTTGGATTTTTTTCGCAATGAATAACTCATTATTGCATATTTAAAACAATTAACTATTATATCAAATAATTCATTAACTACCAGACTTTAGGATATAAATTCCAACCTATAATTGTTTTTGTTTTTTCAAATGGTTTAAAATTTCAAAATACTGATTTTCTATCAATAAGAATTTAAAAATTAAAAAACAAAAGATATTATGACAAAACAAGATTGCTGGAACATCTAATAACAAAAGGGGAAAATGAAAAAAAAAAACATAAAAAGTAAAAAAAAAGAAAAAGAATGAAAGGATATGATTTATTGAAAAATAAGGGAATGTAAAATTATTTAAAAAAAATAAGAAGAAGAAGAAGAAGAAAAGGGATGAAAAAGGGAAGACATGAAAGATTGAGCGTGGAGGCAAAATTATCTAATGATAATATAATATATACATAGATTTAGCCTATACAATTTTCAATTTTAATCTACGAGACATAAATTGAAAATCTAAACACCTAAATAGCCAATTGCTTAAAATAGTTTTAAAAATACCTTCAAAATTTTTTAACATTTTTATAGTTTTAAATAATAACAATTTTTTAAAAACATATTTTTTTTGCCCCAAATAGTCACAGTAACTCTCTCGAAAATCAGATATATATATTTTCCATGAAATCTTTAAAAAAAATTACTTCCTTAGAAACATCCATCTTATTCTTATTCCCATTTTCCAGACCGTCGGATTATTTCTTCCCCCTGACATTCTGAAACGTGTTTGTTGTCCACGGTAACATCATATAAGTAAAGTATTCCACGATTCGAAAAGGGTAATTGAATACGGAAGCGAAATTTTTTTAATTGCATTGTATTGTGATTTGGCGTCCGATGCTCTAGAAACTTCTCTCGTCTCGAGGATATATATAACGGTTTTGGCTTTCGTACGCAAAGTCTCTCTCTAACGCGTCTTACATCTATTATGCGAGCCTGAGAGCGATCGATGCAGTGAATCTCCGTTCTGTAGGCAGCCGTGATTGAGTGAGAATTGAGAAGAACGCTCGGGTTACCTTTAGCTTTGATTTGAGTTCTGCATTCGCTGATTTGTACAGTAAGTTCTCTCTCTGTCTTTCAATTGATGGGTTTTTCATGTATTTTTGTTGTCTGAGATGAAATGTTCGGGTTCTGATCTTCATTTCCGGAAGAATTAGGTTTGGGTTATTTCTTCGATTGTTGTTTCTGTTATTAGCATGTGCATGTGACGCGAGTGGAGTATTTTCTGTAATTTTCTTGGAAATTTTAGGTGAAATTTGAAATTTGCATGTCTTTTCGTGTCTGAGATGATATGTTCAGGGTTCTGATCGACATGTACGATTGATTCTGCTCTATATGATGTTTATGGCAAGAATCATGTTCTGCTTATTAAGCCGATTGTTTGTACTCTATGATTAGCATATTAACGGGTTGCAAATGGAGGATTTCTTTATTATTTTCTTGGAAATGTTCTTGTTCAATTAGGATCTGACTTGAGAAGATGATATTATCGATATTTTCTTTCATTGGAAGCATGGATCTTATATTATTTTTAGGTTAAATTGCAAATTTGGTCCAGTTGGTAGAAAGTTACAATTTAGTCTTTATAAATAGAATTTAGACCCTATGTTTGGTAGAACCCTTCTATGAAATTTTATGCTTTGAATTTTTTATAAAGCATGAGGACGATTTATCTGGTTTTATCCGATCAAAAGGACCAAATTCTAACTTTTCTCGACACCAAATTTGCAATTTATCGAAACCTTCATAAATACTCAATTGATAGTTGCTTGAGCTGTTCTGTTCAAGACGATATTCATACCTAATAATACTGTTATCATTTTGGCTTTTGTTGACTCTTCTGCTTTTCTGTTGTAAACTCCTGTTGAATTTAGTTTTTTCTTGTCTGGTCTGGTTTCAGATGTCATACTCCCGAAGGTCTAGGTATTCCCGCTCCCCATCATACAAACGATTGGTCTCGAGGTCCCTGTCGAGGTCAAGGGGCCGTTCGAGGTAACTTCTTGCTGAGGAAGCATGTGCTTGTTTGGTTTTCCTACTTCTCTAAATCATACGTACGTATGCCTTTATTCTTATTTTGCGGATTCTCAATTCGCTTTTCAGGAGCCCTTCAAGTGACGTTGGAAATCCTGGGAACAACTTGTATGTCACTGGTTTGTCACCTAGAATAACAAGAAGAGAACTTGAGAAGCATTTTTCTGCTGAGGGAACAGTACGTTCCTGTTCTCTTATTTTCCTTAAACTTCTTTTTTCCTTGGCTTGTATTCTTAGTGGCCGTGTTTGTATTTTGTCTTCTGTGTTGGTGACTTAAATTATGCACTATTTTCAATTCATGTATGAATTTTTCTATATTTCAGGTGCTAGATGTTCATCTTGTGGCCGATCCGTTGACTAGAGAATCTCGTGGATTTGGATTCATTACCATGTCTAGTATTGATGAGGCAGAAAATTGCATCAAATATCTGAATCGTTCTGTACTTGAAGGTCGTATAATTACTGTGGAAAAGGTAAAAGTTGCACCAAGTATATTTTCAAAGACTTGGGATGTTTCCCATTATTACTCATCTTGTTCTTTAACCTCAAATATTTACGGGAGCTCTGGATGGTTTGTTGTTAGAGATTTGAGTATTTTTGCTTCTTTGCACTTGAAGTTTTTTTGGCAGCAGGTTAGCTGTATGTAGCAGCTCTTCATCAAACTCAAACTACAACTTAACAAACAAAACAAACACATGAAGTCTCAGAACATTGGGGTTGTATGCCCTGCATTTCTCTCTATTTCTGCCAATTGGATTATATGTTATTTAAGTATCTTAGCTTTTTTGCTTTTCCTTCTAATTTTGTCTCTAGACACCATCACTTGCACCCCTGCTGGTACTTCTCTTAGATGGACGATTGTGAGTAGTAGTCTCATTTTTCTATCTTTAATTGTTTGATAGGCTCGAAGAAGGAGAGGTAGAACTCCAACTCCCGGGAGATATCTTGGACTTAGAACAGTTCATGGTGAGATTTTAATTTTATGTTTGGCTTATTGCTGTGAAGTATCTTGATATCTCTGTCTAATCCTCGTCATTCTAACAGTGAGGCGTAGGTCGCGTAGCTGCTCTTCTCGGCGTTCTCCCAGCTACTCTCCATATAGGAGAAGCTCTAGCCGCTCTACTCATTATTCATCTGACCGTAGCAGGAGTAGGTCCCATTCCATCGACCGACGCCGTAGATCATACAGTTCCCCTTATCAGTATAGATCGTACTCTTATAGTCGCCGTAGATATGATTCTCCAGACTACAGGCATTATAAGTCATATTCTCGTTCCCGCTCACCGTATCGTAGGTGTAGTCGTGATAGGTCATACTCACCTTATGACAGTTATTCCCCTGATCCTTACTATAGAAGGCACAGGTATCGGTCAGTTTCTCGGAGCCTGTCGCAAGAGGCAAGGTTTTCTCATAGACATTATTCCAGGAGTTATTCTCCTGGGCCTAGGAGAAGAACATTGAGGAGGAGTTACTCTCGCAGCCCCTCCCTGGAATCGAGGAGAAGTTATTCACGTAGTATTTCCCCTAAACAAAGCAGGAGATCATGGAGCAGCTATTCATACAGCGCTTCTCCTGAAAGAAGCAGGAGCTCAAGGAGTCGCTCTCCCAGCGATACTCGGAGACAGCATAGCTACAAGAGAGGGTATTCTGGTAGGAGTCGATCGAGAAGTCGTAGTGTGAGTTCAAGGTCCGTTAGCGCTGCTTGATTCACTGATCTACTTCCCTTGCTACATTCTCATGGCCCTGAATGTTTGGAATTTTTAATGGGAACCAATCAGCTGCAGTTCAATCTGTCTTTTGTGAATAACGATGTAAAAAACCAAGCCCCTGGACGGGGGATGCCTTTGCGTTTGAGAATGATGCTTGTGGATTAATTCATTCACTGTTGGGAAACGGGGATATTTGCTCTAAACTCATCTTGAAGCAGCTGTTAAGTTTCCAATTTAGTTGTGAAAAGCTCGGTTTAGTTTGTAATTTTGATTCAAACTCACTCTTGGGTTGGACGTTGTGATTGTGACTATCTTATGAACTTTAAAGATTCCGAACATCTGAGGTCTGGTCTAGCTCATTTGGAATTTCGTTTTTCTTTAACACCAGGTTATCCTGACCTTAACTTTTAAGGGATTATTTGAAAGATTGAGCTTAGCTTGTAAACCATAATTCATCCAACATTCTGGCCAGTATCAATCTTCTGCTTGATTTGTTTTCCGTTAGTATTGCAAGTTCAAACTCGAAGTGATCGTCATATGGTTTAAAGAGATGTCTAGAATATTTATTTTATAAGTAACTTCATATAATTTTAATTAATTAATAAAGCAGTGAAGGTAAAAGGAAAAAAAAAAGTCAATTAATTTTAATTAAATAATATAAATAATCTTTTTCTTAACCATATAAATAATGAAGGTAAGAAAAGAAAAGTGATATGATAATTTAATAATAAATATTGGGACAAAATGCACTTTTGTTCTTGAAATTTAAAATTGATATCTATTTTCTGAACTAATGATGGCTTTAGAAAAGGTTGGCCATTTGGTAAACAAAATTTTAATTTAATATATTTCTCAATGAAGCTACTCTCCTCTTTACCTATATGGATCTGTCCCTAAATTGAATTTTGCCTACATCCCCTTTTCGAACGTTTAGAAATGTTCATTATTACTTGGTTTCTCCTGAATATCTTGCGTATTCTCAAACGAAATGGACACAGTCGGTTTCTAAAATCAAAGTCAACTTGAAACATCTGTGCTATTTTCTACACCAGTGGAAAATGTTGTATGTAACAATCTTTCACAAAACCAAACTCCTCTAATCAAAGGAGACAATCCTAGGTAAAAGACTGGTACAATATACAATCTCCACTTGACTTGGCTCGTTGATGACTTAAAGAATTGTATGATTGTCCGAGAAGAAAAGATGAGCTATACATGTAGAAATTTAAGAGACTAGCCTAAAGACTGATGCTCGGGTTTTCCATCCCACCACAACTGTGAAATAAAAAAGAAACAAACAGAGATACTAACCAGTTTCTTCAAAATTTACCCTCTTGCCCGTAGAGAAGAGGATGTAGAAAAGCGCAGCCATGAAATACAGAACAGAGGTTAGCAACAGAAATCCTTGGAAAGAGCCCACAAGTTCCACGAAAAAACCAACCCCAACTGTTCCCACAATAGCAGCAAGTGTTCCAGCAGTGTTAGAGATGCCTGCAATAGAATTTGGTGTCAATTTTGGATCCAGTAGTATGCAATAAATAAGGAAATTGTCTAGAAAGGACAATGAAATGGGCTAAACTAAGATTTTGATTTAATGGAGAAATTATTCGGTTATATATTATGAGGTGAGTTCAAATAGAATGTACCGTGAAGCACACCGGAGTATTGTGGAGCAATCTCCTGTGAAGCAGAAAAATGGAGAGGTTTAATTAGAGATTGGAGGTTAACCAGAAATCTCACGGCTTTGATTGTTCAGGGTCGGGTTGCTCACCTGGAGGTTCACGAGGAAACCCGAGTGGCTGAAAGATTTCAGCCCAACTGCCAAAGTCAGCCATGCGGATGCAATTGATGCACTTCTGGCTGAAGTGAGGCCAATCAGAGCAATCCCAGGGCCAATGAAACCTATCGACTGGCATAGGGAAAAAACATGAATAGATGATATTTCAGTGGCTGAAATTAGAAGGGGTAATTGAGGACAAATGCAGTAGTGGGGAGGGGAAGTGAAGGCAACAGAACATTTCTGTTCTTTCTGAGGTGAATCACAACTGTATACAACAAGCAACTTTTTTCGAATAACAATTAAAATACACTAGCATCCAATATCCCAGAATCTGACCAACAAATTTCCATGCTGGACGGAAAAGGATATTTTATCAAGCTAAATTTTGTGTAGTAAAACCTGTCTTCAGATTTGCAAGATCCCCATTTGTAATGTCTCATAACAAACTAATTTGGATCATGAGGAAGGTAGAATAAATCTGTTTGCTAATCAAGAAGGGGAACGGGACCATTAAATCCTGTTTATATATGTGACAAGTCTAGAGTCCTATCTTGCATCTAGGAAATCAAACTTATTGAGAAAAATTAAGAGCACAAGGAGTAGCAATAATTCGCCAAAAATATGAAATTACAAAAGAGCAAGAAGTAGCTATCACGATGCACCCACTACTCTACTAAATACCAAGTATGTCCTTAATTGATGACTAGCAACTAAAAAGTATAGAAAGAATGTAAAGCTTAAAGTTTCTTAGGAAGCCAGAGCAAAGTGCTGCTTGTGTACATCATTTTAACTTTCGGTAAAATATTTTACAGTAAAATTCTTTTTCTTTTTTCTGAAGACAGACAGATTGCTAGGTTAGAATTTAATGGAAGTTACTTGTATAGAAAAGTAGAAAATGTTCACCTGCATAATCTTTCGAGTCAAAGTAACAGATGTACCACTTCGTATTAACACATCTGACCACAATCCACCAAAATATCCCATCAGTGCCATCACACCCCATGGCACAGCACTAAACCACGCTGCTTGTCTGAGGTCAACATGATACACCTGTAATGGAAAAACACTGATCGTTTAAGAAATCGACCGAGAATTGGATATGTGGAAGCTAAAAGCTCCTCACCGAGTTGAAGTAGATAGGCATCCATGAAAGAATCACAAAGAATCCCTGCAGGAAAAGAAATGACGCTAAGATGGATTTATCAACCTCTCTTATGTACAAGCCACTCGGAAAAGAAATGGCTACTAGATCAGTCAACAATTTCAGTATGTAAGCACACGGGATGGGATCTTGCGTATAAAATGGAAGGAAATGAGTTCGAGCAGTACCCAACTATGCATAGCATTTGCAACAATAAGAGACCATGTTGGCATTTTAGAAAGTAGCCGCTTGAAAGGAGGAATCACAGTCGTCTTGGGTACGTTCCCCACTACCAAAGGTTGTTGCCTCTTGTTCAGTACATATTCCAATTCGTATTTGGATATCTGAAGATTCCGATCAGGAGTACTGGATATTGCAGATAACCATACCAAAACCCATAAAAACCCTGACAACCCAAAAATGACAAATGGTCCAAATATACCAGCTTGAGACATTAGGATTGGAGAGAGCATGAGTCCTATCGCACTTCCTAACTGAAATCCAGCCATTGCTATACCAACAGCCCTGGCTCGTTCTGTTGGAGGAAACCATCTACACGAGAAAGAAAATAGTTTACACCATAATCTGGTGCTCGATCATCTTAGATTACAGATGAGGAAGTTGACATTCAAATAATTCGTCGCTGGCATAACTCCATTGTTAGTTTAAAGTAAGCAGAAAACTCATCGTTACCTAGCAACCATGTTGTTCATACAAGGAAGGGCCACACCTTCAGCAATGCCGAGTAAAGCACGCATGGCAAGAAGTGCCCATAACGAAGTTTCAGCAGCCCAAGGAGTAAAAAATGTGGCCAGTGACCACAAAGCCACCCCCCAGGCCATGACCATCTTACCACCGTAGTAGTCCACCAGCGCTCCGCCAGCTATTGGTGAAACAAAATAACCCCAAAGGAACGATGACTGCATGAAGTCCAATCGTTAAAAACTGCAGGCGATAACACTATTCTAATCACATACTTGTGATTCTAACAATATAAGTGCCGGCCATCCAGTTAGATTCATAATAGAGCAAACTGGAGTCCAATCTAGAGATAACAAAATCAAAAACTTACTGGGAATGAAAACAATAAGCTTAAAAGATCGATCAGCTAATGATTAATTAGCGACCGCTGAGAAATTGCCATATCAAGAAGCAAAGTAGATGGAAAAATGCGCAATCAAATGCTATTTCCTATGATTCTGAATCATAAATAGAAGGAGAAATGTGCAAAACAATGGCTATTTCTGCAAATTATATCTTACGCCTAGTGAACTAACTTGCGGAAACGAAAAACAGAGGAAGATTACAGAAACTGTTCTGCAGCAAAACAATTAACGAGGAACACAGCTACCTGAACTATGCCACCAAACGATCGACTCCATCCATTGGATAAAGACAACGGAACAATTGCTACTGACATCACAACCCGATCAGCGTTGCAAAGCGCGAGAGCCAAAGCAAGCATGGCCACTACCTTAACCCTCTCAGACGTGATAAACTCGAAGAAACTCGGCGCCTCGATGTCCTTATCCTCAGCAAACGAGCCGAACTGAGCACCGTTCGAGGAAACTCCGATTCGAGATGGAAGAACGAATCCAGAAACCAGCGACGAACCATTCCGAAGTCCAAAACCGGGGAGATATCCCGCCGATGAGAGGCTCCCGGTACAATTCCCCTTGGTCAATTGGAGAGAGGTTGAAGGCAATTTGAATTTCACCGGTTCAGGTTTGATTGCCTTAGGGCTCCGGTCACCGGAGAAGCGCCGGCAGTGTACCGGCCGGCCGAGAGCGATTGCGGAGTTCATAGTGATCGAGAGACGGAACCACTGACCACCACACGACGACTGAGACTGGCCCTGAGTGAGAGCGGACTCCACTTAGTTTTTGCGTTGATTACCGAAAGTACCCCTCTAAACTTTCAGACTTATGTGTAAATAATGTAAATAAGTGGATTTTTTAGGGGTAACACTGAACATATCTATTTCAATGGTGTAGTCTATCAAATTGACCTTGACGGCTGCCCTTGGTAGTTGGTTGTAGTGTCGTCGCCGAAATGTAAGTCCCACCTAAAGTACATCTTTACTCATCCATTTTTTCTCTTTTTAATATTTTGTTTTTAATAGTTCAATTTTAATAAATACATGTCGCCGAAATGAGTACAACTCATAGATTTTCTTATTTCACAATTTGTAAAAAGGTGAAATACAATAATTATTCAAACATTGCAATTGTTGAACTTAAAAAATTTAATTCTAATGTTATATTGTTAAATTATTTATGGATAAACTCGTATTTAATCCATGTAAACTTAAGAAATCTTAAAAATTAATGCAATAGTTATGTTTGAGCTAACCTTGAAAAAAGGTGTATTTTGGAGATTTGTTCCATTTTTTTCATTTATTTTTAAATATTCAATTTCACTCAAGCTATACTTTCAATAAATCTTAAAATTAATGTTTGAAGATTTTTTTTTCCTAAAAAAATCTCTATTAGCATTATAGAGTATATTCATACAGTGTTCTTTACTGTGTAAAAATTATTTTGATTATTTAACCATTTTAATAAAAATTAACTTTGAATGATTAAATTTAAGATTTATTAAGAATTTAAAGACTAAAATAGAATAAAAACCAAAATAGTAAAAAGGAGTTGTTTTCATCTCCCAAATTTTGGACAGCATTAAGATTGTGGCCTTTCTCGAATGTTTCTTTTTCCCTTCTTTTTCTTTTTCAAGAAAAAGAAACTTCTTGTCAAATTTGAGAAAATTAAACTTTAAACCACATTTTATAGATTTTTTTTTAATATGAAAACTAAAATTAAATATAGAACTAAAATAGAATTAATCTCAAGGTATGGCCAAAACAAAAGTCAAATTGTAAAATTGTAAATTTAATCTTTAAATTTTATAGTTCGTGACCATTTAGTTTTTTGAATTATAATAAGTGTCTAATAGGCTATTGGAATTCAAGTCTATATTCATTTGATATCTAATCTTACAAAGTGTCTAATGAATCACCTTTCATAAACAGAATGGAGTATATCAACTTTATCCACTTGCCTACATACTAAGAAGGAAAGAAATCAATCAAACTTGAAAATGTTTATCTCAAAGATTTAGACCTGTCTAAAACGAAATCATTTTCAAACATAGCTCTAATTGTAAGAGTTTTCAAAAAGACTATTATAAGGAAAAAAGCATATATATTTCAACTAAAATTTCTTAAGTACATTTCTAGAATGATTTTGAAATGATAAAAATCAATTTAAATTACATTGTTTTAAGTTTCATGCAACCAAAACTGATTAAAACCGAACATTTGAGACAATTGATGGAACAAAAATAAAATGCACAGAGACTGATATGCGAAAAATCACAAAGTTTCAACTATAATACTAATCCTTGCAGTGTCTAGATACAAAGTAGTTTGTACACGAAAAAGAGGACTGCAAACGTATCAAATATGAAGGATTCGAGCAGATGGCTATATCAGAACTTTCTCAACAAGAACACATCCACAAATTAGGCAATCGTAATTTTCCATGCTTGCATTCAAGAGTTACCTTACTCGACATCGTAGCCTTTCTCCTGAAGCTCAGAAATAACCTCGTTCCTCATCCTGAACCACAGCTTCTGAGCCTCTTGCTCGAGCTTCTTGTTCTGTAGTTCTTTCTGATAATTGTAAGAATCCTTATCAAAATCAAGCATCCCCTTTGGACCGATGGCAGTTCCAATCATTCCGCCCTTGGCAATGAACTCCTCCATAGCTTCTTCATCACCTGCGATGATGACGTATCACAAAGATCAAACTCAGTGTTATGACAGAAATAAAAGACAAACAAAGAAGAAAACAATACACATATTTACGTGGTTCATTAACAGTATGTTCGTTGTTTTATTATCTTGAGGAGAACAAAGTAAAGAATATAGAGATATATGCAGGTAAGGGTTAGAGATTTAATACATGACACTTCTCTTAAACTATAAACAAAATAGTCCAAACAATAAAACCCAAAACAAAAACAGAATAATAACTCCATATAACTTAGGTTCTTGTGCTTGGTCATTTGGAGCACCAGATAACACATTCAAGACATTGCAACAATTAATTTAACTAATGACCTTAACTAATTATTATAATTGCACCCTCAAACTGTTAATTTAAGCAATCACCTAATGAACTCATTGCAACTAACATTTTTGTCACAACTCCATACTTTGAGCTGTCGTCAAAGAGTGTTAAAGTTGAACCTAAGATCACTCAAACCATGGAGAGTTTTTAAAACAATACCAATACACAACCATCAACAGACAGAGTGTAATCGCAACAATTTCATACAACTATGGAAGTAATGGCTCAATTACAAGTTTTGAAGTATCCTGTACCATGGTTACAAATAATCCTCAAAGCTCAACTTGGTTTTTACGATTCTCCCTAATTATTTCATCTAGCAATGAAAGTTATGCAACTGCTCAATTTCATATCATAATGAGCTTAAATTTTTTGGCGACACTAAGGTGATTAAACAACCTGGATATGGAAACTCCCGCCTTTCATAGAGATGAGCCAAATCTTTCTCTGCCTTAGATCGTGGCTTCAGCGTCCACCAACCAAATGGTGATGTTTCGTTGTAAAGCCATGCAACGCCGATCAGAGTATACGTACACAACAGAGCCTTGCCAATTTGCTTCCAGAAGTAACGATCCTCTCTACCCAATCCAACTTTCTTCAAGAACCTCTCGGCTCTCATCGATTTCATCAATTGCAGACCTGAAATCCAATTCCAAGAAAACTATAGATATAATATATATAATACATGAATATCGCTTTCAAGCATTTTATCGAACAGTACGTAGGCGAGTTCATAAATCAAAGCCAAAAAAGGAAGAAATGAGGTACAAACAATTCATGGATTACCTGTTTTAGCCTCTCGAAAGCGTTTTCGAATCATTGAGGTTTTCTTAACGCAAACTTCACAGATTGATTTGTTTTTTCGGGTGTTTAAGACAAGAGGACAAGAGAACTTGAACGTCGCAGCGACACCTCATTCCACATCAATCTAACATTCTACGCAAGGTCACAGTACAATATCACCATTATATCCGGCAGCAATTGAAGAAGAAGCAAAATCATCAAAATAAAAGAAGAAAACCACCGCGATGAAGAGCTTACAGTTCAATATGAACAACAAACTGAAGAATCTGATCCCCTTTTCGGCTATTGTTGTTGCAGTAGGCGGAGGAGACGGGGAAGAAACTGATATGCAATTAGAATCTCTTCTCTAATGCTCTGCCTTCGCACGGGAAGCCAAGAAATTGGGAAATCTCTTCCAATGCTTTCACTTCACTTCTAAAACCTTCCCCTAAAATTAAAAAGTTAAAAAATAAAAAAATAACTATTTATTTATTTATGTATTATTATTATTATTATTATTATTTTTTTATTTATTTATTTTTTATGTGAATGGCAATTTTTAGGGTTGAAATGAAAAATAATTTGAAATTGAATAAAAAGTGGTTTTCTACTAGTATCAGCACCTTGTGAATTTACCTATTTGACCTAGAAAACATTAGCGTGTTGCTATTCAGAAGTTTCTTCGATACCTAATCGACGATGTTCAATATTTTACACTCTATACTCTATGTTATTCGATGCTCAAAGAAACACGCTAAAAAAAATACAGAAAAAGGGGGAAAGAAAAAGAAAGAACGAAGAAGAAACATAGAAAAAGATGGAAAAGAAAAAAAAGAAAGGCTAAAAAATAAATAATGGTGCGTTTGGGGTTAAAGTGATAATTTTAATGATGATGACATAAACAAAGGTCAAAATTCATTAGTTTTAAAACTTGGGGTTACCTTTTATTTGGGCCCTTAGAGGCCCTCTATACATTGGTTTTATTAGAGCGAGAATCCAAATAAAGAAAAAAATTGAAGAAAAGATTGAAGGTGTGTTTGATGAGAAACTAAGAGTGAGAATCCAAACAAAAAAAAAAAAATTTGAAGAAAAGATTGAAGTTGTGTCTGACGAGGAACTAGAGGAAAGAGTAATAAATTAGAATGAGAATCAAGAAGCTAGAGCGAGAATCCAAACAAGAGTCAAATCCTTGCGGGCATTTTGAGGACAAATTGGTACTTTCACATGTGGCTGACGTTAGCAGAAGGCTATTTTTCATTCGTTTTTTAACCTTGGGCCATTTTTCATTTGGGCATCTGAAAAGGGGTCTTTCGTACAAAAATTCCTTATTTCTTTTGGGTTCTCAAATGTGTAATAATTTAGTCCCCATATTTTACCATTGTAATGATTTCTTTATTGTAAAAAATATTATTATGATTTAATGAAATCATTCGCATGTATAGATTGATAAATTGACCGAGAATAAAATTTATTTATAAACCATAAAGACTATTGTTACATAATAAAATTGACATTTAATTTCAATGAAAATTTTCAAGACAAGGACTAAATTGTCATGAACTGTAAAGTACAGGAATTAAATCATTACCTATTAAAAAACACGACTAAATTGTTACAAATTTGAAATACAGGGACTAAATCGTTATCAGATAAAGTTGAAAGACTAAATTATTACTTTTATAAAAGTTTAGAGACCAAAAGTGTTTTTAACCTAGTTTGACTACAATATTTTTGTAATTAATTTGAAACAAAGTATATTTTTTTTAGGAAGTTAAAATATCATTTTAGTCAAGTACATTAAATTTCTTTGTATTTTAGTCAATATAATTTCAATTATTTCAGTGGTGCACTTTCAATAAATCTCTTAATCTATGTTGTTACTTTGTTCTTTTTTCTTCAACACATTTTTAATATGGAACAACATTTTCATGATAAAATTTGAAATTAGATTCTCAATATATTTTATTGCATAAAATTTATCATTGCTATTATCAAACCAATTTTGATAAAAAATTTATTTTGAATGACTAAAGTTAACATTTATTGAAATTACAATAACTAAATTTGAGATTCATCGAAAAAAAAGCGACTAAAATAAAATATAAGAATCAAAATGATATTTTAACCTTCTATTTAAATAAATATTTTTTTACAGTATTAAAAAAATGTCCCTAATTTTTTGTGTTAATATTTTGGTTATACATTATTTTAGTTCCTGGAACTTTCATCGAGATTACAATTTAGTCCATAAAATTTAATTCGTGGCCACATTTAGTCTATGCACTTCCAATTGTGTAACAATTTAGTATTTGACCTCCAATATAAAACAATTTAGTTCTCATATTTTAAAATATGTAATGATTTAATTTTTGTCGTGAAAGTTACTGTTAAAAAATAAAAAATTTCTTACATAGATGGACCATTAAACTAATTGAGGACCCAATATACTTATAAAGCTACAAAATTCAAAATTATGAAATAATACCAATCAACTTTTAATTTTGTTGGAATCTTTTACAACAAGAATTAAATTATTACCACTTTTAAAATACAGAGACTAAATCTTTTAAAACTAAAGTACTATAACTAAATTGTCCATAATTGGAGATACAAAAATCAATTACAATTGGAAAAAATAATTTCCAACCTAATATTTCTTTTGTTCATTATTTAACAATAACTTATATATATTTGAAAACCGTGTCTTTATCTACTAGAAATAGCTTCAAATATTGTCTAGGTAGGTATTCAATGAAGGAAACACTACACCTATAAATTATAATTATAGAAATGGTTTTTTCAATTTGCCTTTTATTTTTCAAGTTACAACGGTGTGAAAGTAGAGCCCAATGCTCATAACGTCTCAAGTTTGGAAAATAACATAATGTACTCTTTCTATGTATATGTATAGAAAAGAAACAAGTAACATGTAACGGTATCAAAATTTGAATATCTATCTTAAGAAATATACTACATTTCCTTGAGCTAGGCCTACCAATTCAAACAGAAACTTTAAAAATGTCTTTACAATATCGAGGATAATTCAAAAACCACGTTTGCAATTTCCAATTGGAAAATGACAAGTATAATATTCATAAACAAGATGCTTGGAGGACGACCGGGGCAAAAAGAAACCCAAAATCAAACATCTTCCCAACAAGAGCCATTAAAATTCCATGTTCAATTGATCCCATAGAAAGCCAAAGGCTTCTTTAAGCATAACCATGCCAAATGTGCCAAATTGTTATATTGAAAACCATTAAATCCTTACTAGTAATCCAATCTGGGTAAATTTGTATTTTTCTTTATATTTCTTTTTTAGTTGATTTCCCCATGCTAAAAGCCTAAAGGGGGGGCGGGGGGAGGAAATCCTTCCTATTTCTATTTCGTATTGTCCTAATCAGTATTCAATTAGTAATCCTATCTTGAATGTCTGAAAAAATCTTTCATTCTAGAATTTGGATAGATTTATTTTTTCCTTTCATTTGGAAAGTCGAATTGAATTTGAAATTGGAACCAAATCTGTTCCTAATCTAAATCCTATTCACCTTCCTTCCTTCTTTAAATACAAATTTCGACTTCGACCATAGCCCACAACAACAAAAGATACGAAGTTCAATCAAACTATGTTCACCAACAGAAACTTTTGAAACCATTATGACCAAATTGAAGTTAACCTAAAACTATAAGAATTAAATAAGCTTTTGGAATCAAAAAGACCAAAATTGAAATTGAAACTTTGTTAATCATAAAGACTAAATTGAAAGTCAGCAGAACCAAATTTATTGCTGAACTAAAATAATTTGTTTCCATGCTTCAAATTTTCCACGCATTCTCAAGCTATTTGATCCTGATTTTTTAATGTCTACATTGTCGCCTCCAAACAAATCAATTTCAACAATGTATGGCGAAAGAATAGTAAGGAACTAAACAGCTCGATAGATTATTAAGCAGAAAAAGAAATTTTAGTTATTAAAAAAGAAAAAATAAAACCATCTTTTAAAAAACCAATTATCGGAAAGTATGACTAAACAGCTGGTTAGAAACAATTAGAGATATGAACTTCCTACTCCAGAATGCTTGGTATTTCACAACTAACTTACTTTCCATATCTTGAATGGCCAATATCACAAAACTTGCCGGTTAAAATTAGAAAGAAAAACAATAAACACGCAGAATATTTTGTATCCCCTATAGTTCTAATGTTTCTACCCTGATGAAACAAGTAGAGGAAATAAAAGTAACAGCATTGTGGTCGGAGTCGTACTGTGTTGTCATTTGTCAAGGCATGGGAAGGAAATCGTGTGGGGTTGAGAAAATTTGAGGTATAAAACAAACAAAAATCAGCAAGCTGCCCTCCAATCTTCACCAGCATAAATTGCTTGATCTCCAAGCTCTTCTTCAATACGGAGCAACTGCATTAAGCTCAGAGACTATAAGTAACGTGCCTTCATTGTAGTTAAGGAAATTGTAATCTTGTCATTTTGAGAAATGTCAAAATCGACGACACGACACCATAAGAGTCTACTGTCTTTTGATTATCAGCTAAGGCAATGCAATACAAAAAGCTTTCATTATTGTCTTTTGAAGATTCTCGAATTGAGTTGTATTATTTAACGCCATTCATTCCCTTCACCAGCATGCATGTAATGTCGAAACGAAGAAAATTAGACAAGTGAGGCAAATGTTCAAGAAATTAGACCTGATTATATTTGGCTAGCCGTTCTCCTCTACACGGTGCGCCTGCTTTGATCTGACATGTGGAAAGTCCAACAGATAAATCGGCTAGGAACGTATCCTCGGTTTCTCCACATCTGTGAGATGCCACAACTGCCCATTGAGCATCCTTGGCAAGCTTCACGACTTCAATGGCTTCTGTCACTGTACCAATCTGGTTTACCTACATTTTGTCCCATGAAATTATCAAAATTGAAAAGGCCAAATTGGTGAGATTATAGGCCATATTTGGGAGTGGTTTTGAAATGGTCAAAATCATTTTTGTTATGTTTGAAAATATTCAAAACATGTTTTTAATCCTTCAAAATCATATATGATCATATAAAAATTATGGTTAAAAGTGTGAAACTAAACAATAAACGAATTTTGAACGATTAAAGACATGCTTCAGAGTAATTTCAAACATGACACAATTGATTTTAGTCATTTTAATACTTCTTCATATTTCTGTCAAATCAGGCTTCCCTGTGGAACGTTGCTTTTTGCACCCAAAAAATACACTTGCAAAAAGTCTGTGGTATTTTAGTTCCAATTCTCCATAGCCTCGTAGGATTAATAATATTATGAACAGACTTCAGACATGAGAATATTCCACAGTATGTCGAAAAGAAGATACTCAAAGAAATGTCACATGTGTAACTCTAAATATAATAATAATAACAATAAAAGTGGTTTGTACCTTGAGGAGGAGGGCATTACAAGTGAACTCATCAATTGCTCTCTCAATTCGCTTTTTGTTTGACATTAACAAGTCACCTCCTACTACCTACATAAAATCAAAATTATTGAAGCAGCATTGGGCAGTGTTACCAGTTAAAGAGTACAACACTACGGGATTAAGTGAACTTATAATAAGAAAATTAAACAGAAACAGAAACAAAAGCTTCCCAATTCAGAAGCTCAAGAAAACATTTAACTCATATATAATATAAAGGATTTTATCTTCTTATTCTTCTTTTTTTTTTTCTTTTTTTTTTTTTTTTTGTTTTTTTTATTTTTTTTTTTTGTTTTTTTTATTTTTTTTTTTTGTTTTTTTTATTTTTTTTTTTTGTTTTTTTTATTTTTTTTTTTTGTTTTTTTTATTTTTTTTTTTTGTTTTTTTTATTTTTTTTTTTTGTTTTTTTTATTTTTTTTTTTTGTTTTTTTTATTTTTTTTTTTTGTTTTTTTTATTTTTTTTTTTTGTTTTTTTTATTTTTTTTTTTTGTTTTTTTTATTTTTTTTTTTTTTTTTTTGTGTTAGTCAGAAAGATATCGACAAGCCTCCTCAACTACTATAAGAGGCAACACAACCAAGTTGTCTGATTCTTTGACAGTTTGGTTAACTGTATTCTACAAATTTGCTAGCAATTTGATGTTAAAAAGGGTAATCAAATTGACGTTCTACGAGATCATCAGGCTCAAAATGAAGGAGAATAATCTGACACAATAGTAAGTTAGTAACATACATGGCCAGGCAAGGAACTAAAGGCATACGGATATTATAAATTTACAAGTGGTATCAGGGAATTTGAACTCATAACTTCTAGGGTCTTGATCATACAAATATCTTTTAACATTATGCTCAGCACCTCAGATTTTCGACCACAATCTACAGTCCTTTGAGTTGAAATAAATATTCTTCCGATAGACACTTCAGATATGAGTATGAGGAGAAACCTGACAAATTCCAAGGCTAGAAAAATGTTTGGTGTGATCCCAGTCCTCCCGGTCAAATGGATCTTCAATGGATACAATTGGATAGTCTAAAAACAAAAGAGCAGAGAACATTAGCCAATTGTTGAAAACAAGCAGAAAAAATAATAAAGCTGTACAAGAGAGAAGAGACAAATATACCAGCACATAGTTCTTTGTACATATCTATCATATCCTTTCCTGACTTGAAATTTTGAACTGACTTGTTTGGAGCTTTGAAGTCAAGATCATATTTGGTACCTACCAACGGAAGATGTAACTTTAGGGGAATGTTGGTGCAGGTCAGGAAAGATTTATTTCATGTAAGCAAACCAATGGGTTTTATTTATGGAGGCTGTCAGTAAGGAAAATAATTGGAGAAAGGGTGATGAACGTGGATTATTATCATCAAGAAGTAGTACGCATATCCAGTTGTTCAAATTAGGCTCTTATTCAGGAAACTTGTATGTCTCACCCATGCAGAAATTAGTAGCAGCAACATCTATTGCTATCTTGATTCTCTCGTTATACCCTGCTCTGCCAATAGCCTCTTCTACAAGATCCAGGGCTTCTTTAAAACTGTCAATAGAAGACAACTAATTAAAAACATGTTTTTGGCTCAGTGCTATCTCAATGACTCAACAAAGCGGCCAACAACTATAGAAGCACACAGTACAGACTATGCAGGGTTCTGTCAAACATGTAATCTATCTTTCTCATGCTAGAATGTTCTTCATTGTGGCTTGGAAAAACTAGTTCCACAGATCCATATAAACAAACCAAAAAAATTTGGTACTTGTATCTTGCCTGGATATATTAGGGGCAAATCCACCATCTTCACCAAAATTACATCCATGGGCACCATGCTTTTCAGTAATTACAGCCTGCCATTTTTTTTCCAAAGAAATTACATTTTTAGTAATATATGGCATAAATAATTAACAATGCTGCTTCCAAATAGAGAACTAAATTGCTTGGAATTTCAGCAAAAACCCCAGGAAAATATAATGAAATTATTTTTAAATATATTGATTAGTGGTTAAGCCATGCACAACTTTACAACATGTTTGTCTGTAATTTTGGCATTTTGAACACACTTGGTAAGCTACAATAATGGTTAAGGAACCTAACACAGCTAGGAAAACTAAAATAGACCATGCCATGAGACAGAGAATGCTTTAAGGCTCCACAAAGGTACATGGACGACTATGAATCTCTAAAGTTGGTGCTATGCATGAGATATCCTATACAAAGAATTTAAAAGCTGAAATGTAGGGTTTAATTTATACTTTGGATGCTAATTAGATCCTTCAATGAAGCGTAATACTAAAAAAAACTCAACAAATTGTGAAATTAAAATAGCAATACTTATTTGATAATATGGATATACATATAAATATCATAGAATGGCATGAAAATATTAAATGATTGTGTAGAGAAAGAAGAAGACGAACTAGAAGATATTCCTTTTACAAAATATTTCAACTGATATAATTGAATGCACTGAGAAAGTGAAGTTAAAAACCCAGAGATTGGACAGTTGATGAATGAAATCACACCTTTAAGTGATGGAAAGTTTCAGATCCCATTTTTAATGCCTCTTCAAACTTGCTAGCTCCAATTGGAAGAATCATGATTTCCTGATAACAATTCAAGTCAGTCTAAATCAATAGACACGGTACACAACAATGGGAGTCCTTCAATATCAATATAACCTAGTATACTTACAAGCCACGATGGCTTCCATATATATAATTGTGTATAGACTGAACTACTAGACACAAAGAGTACATTCACAGTCGATGGTTTCTTGAACTGATTATTTACTATAGCCTATATGCGGTTTAAAGAACCCTCAAAGCTAACAGAAAAAGAAGAAGTAAAAGAATGGTCACAACTCCTTTGATCCTTACCACAGCATACCTGAATGGCCAGATTATTGCCAGCATGTTTTCCTCCACTAAGTACAGTGAAGGCTGGGACAGGAAGTATCAAGTTTGTTTTGCCAGCAAGGTCTGCAATATGCTTATAGAGTGGAACCTGAAATTACTTCGTTTAAGAATCTTCATGCAGGATTCTACAAATACCCGTAAAAAAATGGGGGAAAAACAACAACAATTAAATCCATATAAAATAGATCAATAAAAGGCATGCCTCCTTTTCAGCAGCACCAGCTCTGCATACAGCAATTGACACGGCAAGTATAGCATTTGCTCCAAGTTCACCCTACAGTATGTATTGCCAAAGAAGACTACTAAATTAAAAGGCATCACAATAGACCACCTTAGAAAATAAATTCTTTTTGTGAAAGAAGGAACAATCCAATGAGATTATCTTCTAATCATAAACCATCTACTATACAGACAAACACACATTATCATATAATAATGAAATGTCCAAAATAGCACAGGAAGTAGGAAAAAAATGACGGAAAATTTGTTATATCCTGTTTCAAGTAAAAAGAGTAACATTGATCCATATTCATGTGACTCTAAATCAGTATAGATGCAGAGTTCTTCTTTTTTCATATTGGGTTGAGAATCTGAGATGTCAGAGCCACACTCCTTAACTCGGAACTGATTGTCGCAACAAATATAGCCAATCAGTATCAGCATAAGCAAAAATTTTGCTAAGAGAATCTTCAAGGCAGGCTGGAATTTAAATTTACTAAAACATGTAAATTATGATGTAGTAGCACATGATAAGAAAATTCAGCATAAAAATAACTAGTCCGATTTCCCAATAGACTGTGCAGTATAGGATATTAAATAAATTCAATCTTCTCAATCCATTCACATTTCATTAATACTCAGAAGTACCAGATATGGCAGATCACAGTAATGATGCAGAAGTTGGCATATAAGTAACACTCACATCAAGTTTGTGAGATCAGGAAAATAGATGAACTACCACCTTCTTTTCTGTCGTATCCAAATCTTTCATGGCCTGGTCAATTTCATATTGTTGCGTAGGATCCCTGCCAATCAATGCTTCCGATATCTTCTCGTTGATATTTTTGACTGCTTTAGTAACACTATTTCCAAGGTATATTCCCTTGTCTCCATCGCGTAACTCTACAGCCTCATACCTAGGAAAAAAGCAACTATACTCTCAAAATCTAATTGAAAATAAATGTATAGGAACTCGAGAGGTATAAGGAAGCCATGCGCTGAAATTGAAAATGCCACCATAACAGTCGCAAGACTCTAACAAATGCTTTTCATATGAAGATAATTGTTTTCTTTGAAATAGAAGCTCATGCTAATATCCATGGAACCTTACATGCCAGCCGGATCGCCGCTGGGCACGGAAGCGTGGAACACTCCTTTGTTGGTGTATAAATCGACTTCAACAGTCGGAATTCCTCTACTATCAAGGATCTGCCGGGCTTTAATTTTTGTAATCACAGAAGGAATTGCTTTCTTCATATGATTCGACTGTTTAAAAAAAAAAAAAAGTAAACAACGATGAAGAATGAACTACGCTACAAAACAATTGAATACAATTCCCTCCTGTTTCGATGATTGATTGTAAGAAAAACAATTCAATTAAATTAAATTTCCACCAGCATTTCTTAAGAAGCCAAAACGGAGAGAGAGAGAGAGAGATTACGATGAATAGAACGGGATCGGGAGTTTTCGCCCTAACAGCAGCATTGACCGCTTCCTCGATCTTCCGCGAGAGCATGAACTTGTCCAGATACTCTTGAACGGACATTTCTTTCAGCTGCTTCTTCTCCATGGCGAATTGATGGAGAAAAACACAGGGATTGGATCTTGGAGTGAGCTATAAATTCTCTTGCTGCTGTCCGTTGTTGTGTTGCCGCCAGACTTGGAGTAACGAGACCTTGGGTTAAACTATGGACACCTTCGTAACATCGCGCGGTGCCGTTCACTGGAAGCCTGTAATGCGGCCTTGTGAAGATCTTTTTTATTTTTCTTTTGAAAATGCTACTTTCTTAGTTTCTTGTCGACGTAGGTGTTTAATTTTACAAAATAATATAATGAACAAACAAATCACTTATGTTTGATATTAAACTTATTGAAAATATCGATACAAATATCAACATGTTTTTAACCAATGTTGTATTATTATTACGGTGAATCGAGAAAATGATTTCTAGAAAAAAAAAGGTATTTTTGCACTTCGAAGTTTATTTAATTTCAGTGTATATATTTTTACTGGTCTAATTTTAGTCCGATGTTTTCAATAAATTTTAAATATGATTATGTTGTTGTTAATTTTAAAAACATATTCACATGTCGGTTTCTTCGCTTGGAAATTATTATTATTATTACTTCTATTATTTTATTACTTTTTTGTCTTCATTTTTTCAATTGTCTTAATTCTTTCCTCGTTCAAAAGGTTTTTTTTCCCTCTAATCATGCTTCAGTTTGTTTTTAATACTAATTTTTTTAATTTTTTTTAAAAAAGTATATTTAATTATGTTTTGTTTTTTAAGTAAAAATTTTATTTTACTGATATTCTAAGATTACGATATTTCTAACAAAATCTACCATCAAACTTTAAATCATCATTCAAGACAGCAAAATACAAAAGAAAAAATGAAGGAAGAAAAAAACAACGACAACGAGAATAATAGAACATGTCGAGTAGCTAAATCGAGCATCAAGTAGCTAAGCCACCATATGTGCTTCTTATGGTTGTTACAATAATTTGACCATTTGATACGCAAGGAAAATGTTGACAACTGAGGAAAATGGATTACATTTGTTGTTTTTTTAGGCAAACATTTATTGTTGTTACTATGTATTCTGTATTTGTACTGACATGTGAGGCCCATTGCTCAATCTGTAATAAGAAAACACAAATCGGCTGACAACAAAGAAAAATCAATTTGTTTGTGTTTCAAAATTATATTACCGTTACGGTGTTAGTGCACTATTACAATATAAAAAGTATAAATTTCTCACATTTATTGTTGTTGTTTATGGTCAAACGATAATAGTAAATATAACAAATTTATAATTTAAATAAACATTATAAAAACAATTTAATTATATTTGTGATATTGACTCATTATAATTGATCTATAATAAAATTATATCACGATTGCACCAATTTTTGTCACAGATTGATAAACATAACTTCTGTGTTTATAATTTTGTCAAACATCACAACTCATCTACATCCTCACCATTTTGACATAATTGTACGTGGCAATGTGTAAGTGTTTTCTATTCTACATCTCACCATTTTGACATAATTGTACGTGGCAATGTGTAAGTGTTTTCAATTTGAACTGCTAGGTCATATGCTTTTTTTTAAAATAAATAAATATGAGTAGATTCTTTTGACCGGTCAAATTGAATTTAGAAATGAGTAGTGAGATTTAAAACCAAACATAAACCCTAAAAATAAAATTAAAATTAAAACTTAAATCTAAATTAGGGTTGGATAATAATTTATTTTTTATTTTTCAAAGATTAAGATTATTTTCTCTTCGTTTCTTACAATAATTTTTTTTTTTTTGCATATTTTTCAAAAATTAAGCTTATTTTCTCTCTGTTTCTTACAACAATTTACATTTTTTTTTCACATTTCTGAAGTACAATAGTTAAAATCTTAGCCAATTTCAAAAAAACAAAAAAAATTTTTAAAGATTAGCTTTTTTTTCTTTCAAAATTTGACTTGGTTTTTCAAACCATTAGTAAAAAATATATAATAAATGAATAAATGTGGATGTGGAATTAGTGTTCATAAGTTTTATTTTAAAAAACAAAACCTAAAAACTTTAAGGCCTAGTTTGTAACCATCTTGTTTTTTTTTTTTTTTTTAATTAAGCCTATAGACACTTTTTTCACCTCCAAATTTCTTCATTTGTTATCTATTTTTTAAAAATAGTTAAACAAACTAATCTAAATTTTGGAAACTACAAAAAAAAAAAAAAAAAAAAAAAAAAAAATAAAAAAAAAAAAATTTTATAAAAAAAAAAAAAAAAAAAAAAAAAAAAAAAAACAGCTTTTAAAATGGAGAATTATCTTAAATGACAAAATAACTAATAGCAAAATACATCGTCTATCTGCAATAGAACGCAATAAATCACAATAAATAGTGAAGTTTTGCTATATTTGTAAATATTTTAGTTCCTTTTGCTATATTTGAAAATAACCTTTTTAAAAGTTTTTTTTTTTTTTTAACTTAACTAAGAATTCAACCATTGTACTCAATAAAGATGCAGATAATTATAAAAAATGTGAAATAAATAATTTTAATTTTTAAAAACCAAAAATAAAAAAAGAAATAGTTACCAAATGGGCCTAAATAGTTACCATAATTTTAATTAAAAAATTTAAGTGATATGTAGTAAATTAAAACTACGTTAAATAATAACACATATGATTTAACCTTTTTTTTTATATATATAATAATTTGTAACAATATACAGTGCAAAAGCCAAACACAATATAAACAACAATCAAATTACACAAAATAGCAACCATTTTTATTAAGTTTCAATTATATTCCAACAACTCAAAATCTTTAATTTTAAACCTTCGACTTTTAATTTTTTTTTAAAAAAAAACCCGTGTATTGTTTTAAGAAATAATTAATAGAAATAGACACGATGATGTTTAAAAACTAGAAGCATGAGTGACCTTGTTTACAATATTATTCGGTATATCGATGTTGTAGCTCCAATATAAAAACTAATTATGTAAATGATGTGGTATACGATGTCATTTTTTAAAAAATAATAAATTAATTAATTAAACAAAGGATAACAAAGATTTAAATATTTTATAGAGTTGAAACAAAGTTGTAAATGATACCATATATACGTACCTTTCAATTTCTATAACCAAATACACTAGTCAAATTTTGTTATTCATTTGAACAAAAACATCTTGACACATATTTTGTTGAAATCTCATTTATGGGTACATTTACTAAGATGGGCCAAGATCGAGAGTCTAGAGAGATAAGCAGTCCAAAGACATAGATAGAGGCTTAGGGAACACATTCGACTAATGGACACCCATTGGCCTTAGGAGATCGATTCAAGTTGATTGGCAGGACCCTGAGGGAACTCAAAAGACCTATTAGGAACTCAGTATGACACACAAGGAAGTTTAGAGGAAGCTTAGAGGACTAGTGAAGTAAGAGAACCAATGGGGAGAAACATAGAGGACCCATGGGGAACCATCAATAGGATTTGTGAGAGAGCTTAGAGGGAACTCAAATGATCCATGAGGGAGCTTAGAGGGAGTTCAGACCTCGTGCGTGCATGGTTAAATGGCTAAAGGAATGAGTGGTGAAACTTTTTTCTCTCATGGCTAAATGGGAATGGGGATTATATTTCCCGTCCCCACCCCACCCCACCCCACATTAATTACGGTGAATTAAATTATATTTGAGTTATTGTGTGAGTTAGTGTTGTATATACACAACATTTAAATTATATCTTTTACCCATTAAATATTATTGTTTTTAGTAAGAGATTTTATAATGTTTTATTTTGATACAAAACTACGTTGGAAATGACTCATTTAATGCATAAATTTTTGAAAAAAAAAATATATTTGGTTAAAAATAAATAAAATAAAATAAATTGTTAAGAATGTAAATTAATAATAATAAAAAAAAAAGTGGGGTATATTTTCGTCACGGGAAATTCGCACCCCTATTTCAATCACCATCTCTGTAAGGAAGCCTTCCATGTTCCCGCCCCATGGACATCTCTGCTCACGATGGAGCTCAAAGAGCTCATTGGTGAACCTCAGTAGGCCCCATGAGGGAGCTATTAAGCTAAGAGAACCCATGGAGGACCTTAGTATTACCCATGGAAGATTTAATAGTCCCAATGATGACCTTAGAGTGCACATGAAAGACCTTCATAATACCCATGGAAGACCCACTGATACCATGGAAGATTTACGGAGGACCTCTGTAGATGATCGATAAGTACCGCGAAGGTTCTAGTAGTACCATGGAGGACATAACAACACCACAGATAACCTAACAATAGCACGAAGGTCTTATTAGTATCATGGAAGACCTCTGTAGAAACCCAACAGTATGATGGAGGTCCTAGTAGTTTCATAAAGGTCTTCGTATTATAAAGGACTTATGTAGAGAGACTAATAGTAGCATTGAATACCTTGTAGAGTACCTAGCAATAATTTAGTCCTTGTACTTTCAAATTTGTAATAATTTAGTCATTAATGTAAAAAAATCATTAAAATTAGATGTCAATTTTTATTATTTTATGATGTAGACTTTGTATTTTGCAAAAATATTGAGTCTCTAATTAGTTTATTGGTTTATTTATGCAAGGAATTTCATTAACATTTTAAAATTAATTTCTACGACAAGGATTGACAAGTTATAAATTTTAAAGTACATAAATAAATTGTTACGCAATAAAATTTAGATACTAAATTATTACAAAATTAAAAGTACGAATTTTTAGAGATTAAATTGTTACCCTGATAAAATTGGAAGACTAAAGTAGTTTTTAATCCAAATTTAAGTAAAAAATATTTGAGGGCTGTTTTGAAAATCAAACTCAAACTTGGGGAGTTAAAATAAATATTTTAAAGTTCGAATATAATTGTAATAACCCAGAATTTAGGGGTAGTTTTCTTTTTTTTTTTTATAATTTAACCTCAAAGTTTTAAACCACAGTTACGGAAGAATCTCAAAACGCCGTCCAGCCGTTAAACTGCTAGGGCATTTGCCACATTTCCACAAACGCCGTCAGCAGGTCAAGAGGAACTTGGCATCCCAATTCCACAGCCCACGGCCTAGTTTAGGGCGGAAGAGACTCACCTTGCTTGTTTTTCACCGCCATAGCTTTTTCCTTCGAAGTTCCTTCACTGGTTTCTGCCAAACTCGAGCTCGAAGGAACCTTTTCCCGTTTATAGCCATTTCCCTAATCTAAAATTGATTTCTTGCATTTTTTCTCTATAATTTCCTCCCTTCAATTTGATAACTTGTTAGGTAATCCAAACCCTAAAATTTTCTTCCTGATGACTTCTAATTTGCGGTTTCAGCAGTGTTGATGTCTTTTAAAAGCGTTTGTCGAATCTGAAATCCCGTCTCTTGTTTCTTGGGGTATGTAATGGTTACGTTTGAAATTTGTGCATGACTTCGTTGTTTGATCTCTGATCAGGCCATCTCATTTTATTGGTTTCAGTGTTGTCAATCTCCATTTTTCTGTGTTGTTCGTCGTTTCATGTTCATTTACTCGTCTTCTGCACTGATTGGCTTATCCAGTCTCTCTTTGAGTAGAAGTTTCGAAAATGTGGTTTGTAATTGATTTCAATCTTTAGTATTTATTCGTCCACAGCGGACACCATGGGAGTTCATTTTTAAAGATTTTGGTTAATTGACTTTCATTATCATTTATCACTCACTCACGATTGATTGATTTAGTTTCTGGATAATTCCCGCTTCTTCTATTTCATTGTGGTTTCTAATGTTGGACAATGAATTCCACTGATTTCTCATGCGAAGTTAGGTTGATGCGGTAGGATTGCAGCAGAAAGTTAACTTAAGTATGGGATTTGACAACGAGTGCATATTGAACATTCAGTCTCTTGCCGGGGAATATTTCTGTCCAGTTTGCCGCTTGCTTGTTTACCCACACGAAGCGTTGCAGTCACAGTGCACTCACTTGTATTGTAAGCCTTGTTTAACGTACGTAGTCAGCACCACCAGGGCTTGCCCTTATGACGGATACTTGGTTACAGAAGCTGATTCTAAGGTTAGTTTTCTTATTTCTGTGGCCATGAACGCTAGTGCTCGTGTTACTTCTATCTATATTGATTGATGCTCCCAATTTCACTATTTCTTGCAGCCACTTGTTGAATCAAATAAAACTCTTACTGAGACCATTGGAAAAATAGCCGTTCATTGCCTGTATCATAGGAGTGGATGCACTTGGCAAGGGCCATTGTCTGATTGCGTAACTCATTGTTCTGGATGTGCTTTTGGTAATTCACCTGTTTTATGCAATCGGTGTGGGATTCAACTTGTACACCGGCAAGTACAGGAGCACGCACAAACTTGTCCAGTGAGTGCAATATTGCTTTTGTTTCAAATTACCTTTCAGCGTTGAGAAGTAAAGATAGAAATATACATATTTTTATTTTTATTCTTGTTTGTTGATTTTTGTTTATATTGTTAAATGGCAGGGTGTACAGCAGCCTCAAGCACAACAAGCAGACGGTGCTCAAGGAATCACAGCCAGTGGCACAGCAGCTGCCAGTGATCAGGCGCAGTCTGCTGGAATGGGAAAGTCTCAAGCCCAATCTTCGCAGAGTGTAGCTGTCAGTGCTCCTGCACAGGATCCTAATCAGCAGGCTAACGCAAGTTCCCAGGGTCCAGCTGTTGTTCAAGCTGCTGCCCCCACTTCAGAACAGTGGTACCAGCAGCAGCAACAACAGTATCAACAGTATTATCAGCAGTATCCTGGATATGATTCTTATCAACAGCAGTACCAGCACTACTACCCTTACCAGCAGCAAGCTGGTGTGCAGTATCAGCAGCCACAACCATCGCAGGCTCTTCCTTCACACGTAGCTACGCAGCATCCATCTCAGGCTTACATTCAGCCCCAGACTCAGCCACAGCCGCAGCCTCAATCTCAAACCCAAGTTCCAGTCCATCACCAAGCCCAAGCCCAGGCCCAAGCCCAACCTCAATCTTTGTCACAGCCTCAACCATTAACTCAGCCACATGGACAGTCTCAATTACATTTGCATGCCCAAACGGCGGCGGTTGGCCAATCTCAGAACCAGGGACAGGTCAACCCTCAACAGCAGGTATATCATGCTGCAACCCTGCATTCTCAGGTCCAACCGCAGGGTCACCCACCAGCACCTGGCCAAGCACAACCTCAACCTCAGTCATATCCTCAAGTTCAGCCCAATTCGCAGCAACCTGTGCATATGGCTCAATATCAGCAGTCTCATTCCCAGATACCACATTCCCAGGCCCAAATTCAGCAACAGGTGCATTCTTCTTTCCATCCGCCTCACCATTCTGTTTCTCAGCCACCATCCCAGTCACAACCCCCCGCTCAACACCATTCTCAGCTTCCTAACCCACAGATCAATCAATCTCTGTCCATGACGCCTAATGCACAACCCCAAACGCAGAATCCACCAGCATATGCTGCAACAGGCTATCCTTCTTATCCCCAGCCACAGAATCACCAGCAAATGCAGTTGGGAGTTCCTCAGAATGTCCCGTCGGTGCATGCGCAAGGTGGGGCTCACCAACAATCCCAACCGCTAGTCCAATTGCAGTCTCAATTGCCACAACCACCTCCCATGCGTCCATCCCAACCTCCTCTGTACCAAAACCAGCAACAGCCAATAATATTGCCGTCCTCCAGTCAGGTTCAAAATGTTTCCGCAGCACAACAACTACATATACACAGCCATTCCCAACAACCAGGAGGCCCTGGACAGCCTGCCAATCAGCGACCTGTCATGCAGCTAGTTTCACAGTCTGCATCTCAGCAAGTTGTGCATCAACACCAGCATTTTGGACAGCAAGGGCAGTTTATGCAGCATCAACTGCATATGACGCCCCAAATGCGACCACCTGGACCTCCAAATTCTTTGTCACAACATTATCATGGCTATGCGCACTTGCAGCATAATGCCAATTTACCTCATGGCATGCAACACAATCCTTCTCAAAGTTCTGAAGGAAGGCATTTAGTGCCTAACCAAGGAGTACAATCTATTCCTTATTCACAGTCCATGGTTGGTGTTCCAGTGAGGCCAATGCAGCATGGTGCTAACCAGCCTACTATAAAACAGGGACACACATTTGGTAACAATAGTAACCAGGTGCAGTTGCCAGATGGATTTGGTGAACGCAAATTAGAAAAAGGCCTGGATGGACGAGAGAGTGGATCATCTTCTCAAAATGATGCTAAAAGAGCTGCAAATCATTTGGATGTGTCATCTAATCTGGGGGCAGAAGCTGGTGATTTGAAGACTGAAAAATCTGAAGCTAGTTTGAAGGTGCCCGATGATAAAGGTAGATATGCTATTGGGGATAAATCTATTCATGCTGATGCATCTACTGAACCCATTCCACAAAATGGGGCAATGGACTCTTTGCATGTAGGTGACAGTGGTAAGACCAAGCTGGTTGAGGTAAAGGCAGAGGTAACAGAAAGTACTTTTGATCATTCGAGCAATGATAAGTTGGGGGAAGTCAGTATTCAGGATCAGAAAGATCTTGGCACTGAACCTAAGAAAATGGAGGATCTTGTTATTGAGAATAAAGGAAATCAGGAAGGATTTCCTCAGAAGATTTCATCACAAGACACTGAACTACGTGAAGAACAAAGCAAGAAGATGCAGAATGACACTAGTGGAACTCTGCACCCTTCCTCTGGTACAAATGAGGGCCAACAAGGTGGCACTACTACATCATCTTTAATACTTGGTAGTCCTGGCACATTGAATCGACATGGCTATCAAGATAAAAATCTGCCTCAAACTGGGGGTACTCAAATTGGCGCAGCACTGACTTCACATCCAGCTTCTCTAGTTGCTCATACAAGACATCAAACACCACCCAGTAGTTATGTGTCATCTGCACTTCAACAAGGTGCAACAGCGCCTTCATTACCGGGACCTCCTCCAGGACCTTATCATCAGGCACAACTTTCAAATAATCCGTCCATGCAAGTTAGGCCACGGGCCCCTGGCTTGGTAGCTCATCCCGGACAACCTTTCAATCCATCTGAACCATTTCTTCCGGGTGGCATTCCAGAATCTGGTTCTGCTCCATCTTTTGGTAGAGGGCTAGGTCACTATGCTCCTCAGCAAGCTTTGGAGCGATCCATAGGTTCTCAAGCAACCTATAGTCTAAGCCAACCATCTGCTTCTCAAGGGGGTTCAAAGATTTCTATAGGTGATCCAGTTGGAGCGCACTTCCTTTCAAAGCTTCCTGGGGCTTTTGATTCAAGGGGACTGCTGCATGCTCCTGAAACTCAAATTGGTGTTCAGCGCCCCATTCACCCTTTGGAAGCTGAGATATTTTCAAATCAAAGGCCAAGACTTGATTCCCATGTTCCTGAACATCGTCCACCACATCTCACAGGGATTCCTCCTAATGTGTTGTCTTTGAATGGTGCCCCTGGTCCTGACTCCTCTTCCAAGCTTGGCTTGAGGGATGAAAGATTCAAGCTGATGCATGAAGAACAGTTGAATCCCTTTCTGCTAGATACAGCTCGCCGGCCTATTAATCAGACAGATGGTGAAGATGTTCTCAGGCAATTCCCCAGGCCTTCTCATTTGGAATCTGATCTTGCCCAGAGAATTGGAAATTACTCTCTGAGACCCTTTGACAGGGGAGTGCATGGGCAAAATTATGATACTGGCTTAACCATTGATGGTGCTGCTGCTTCAAGAAATTTGCCTTCTCGCCATATGGGTGGTGCATTACATCCTTCAGATGCTGAGGGACCAATTGGTTTTTATGAAGACTCTATTGGACAAGCAGACCGATCTCGTGGCCATTCTGATTTTCCGGCACCAGGAAGTTATGGTCGGCGTTTTGTAGACGGGTTTGGTCCAAGAAGTCCTCTTCATGAATATCATGGACGTGGGTTTGGAGGTCATCCTGGGTTTGCAAGTGTGGAGGAAATTGATGGTCAAGACTTCCCTCGTCATTTTGGTGATCCACTTTCATTTCGTGAGTCTAGATTTCCTATTTTTCGAAGCCATCTGCAAAGAGGTGATTTTGAGGGCTCTGGTAATTTTAGAATGAGCGAACATCTGAGAACTGGTGATTTAATTGGACAAGATAGACATTTTGGACCTCGAAGCTTGCCTGGGCATTTACGGTTGGGCGAGCTGACTGCTTTTGGTTCACATCCTGGTCATTCTCGAATAGGAGATCTGTCTGTGCTTGGTAACTTTGAACCATTTGGTGGAGGGCATAGGCCAAATCATCCACGACTAGGTGAACCTGGGTTTAGAAGCAGTTTTTCTCGTCAGGGGCTTGCAGATGATGGTAGATTTTTTACAGTTAAGTTACCTGTTCAAATTTATACATATTTATTATTTCTTTCTGCATGCCTTTTTCTATCCCTTGTTTTCTGAAAATGAAAATGTTCAGGGAGACGTTGAATCTTTTGATAACTCAAGGAAAAGGAAACCAACCAGCATGGGATGGTGTAGGATTTGTAAAATTGATTGCGAAACAGTTGAAGGCTTGGAACTGCATTCACAAACTAGAGAGCACCAGAAGATGGCTATGGATATGGTGCAGAGCATCAAACAAAATGCAAAGAAACATAAAGTGTAAGTATGACATCCTATTGTTAGAATGCTGCTATCTTATTCTTCTGAGTTCATCTTTATTATAATTTGATGTATATTACTTCTTCGTAGAACTCCAAATGACCATTCCTCCGAAGATGGCAAATCAAAGAATGTTGGTCTTGAGAGCCGTGGGAAAAAGCATTAAATTTGCAACTCTTCTCATCACACTCATGGACTCCGTTTTACAGGGGCCAATTTTGTTTCCTTGGTCTTGTTGCATCTAGTGATATAGGTGATTCCCCATCTATACTTCTTTTCTTCATTTGGGTGGTTTATTCTAGTTTTGTTATTTCAGGTTGATCTGCCATGTATGAAGATGATTTTGAGGATGAAATTCTTTGGCAGTTAAGTTTGTTGGTTTTGTCTCTAGGTTATATATATTTGGCTCTGGGATGGGTTCACGTAGAGATCAACATTATGTAGTAGAAGTTTAGTATATGACTATCGCTTCATTGTGTTTATTGTTATGATGGCATCTTCTTTTCATCTTACCACCTTTAAATGCCATTTCATCTGAAACCGTAATGTTCCTTTAATCAACATTATTGGAAACATCTTTTGTTTTTCACTTAGGTTTTGTTTTGGCGCTGAAATGAAATAATGTTGTCTCCTATTAAAAAAAATTTCCTAGCAAAAGAAGCTAAATAAAGTTGTCTGGACTTGTTTGCCTTTGGCATTAGGGTAAGTGATTCTAATTGTCTGGAAGAGAGAGTCCTTAAATTTACTGACCTGGTTATGCTTGGTACAACTCTTCATGTGTTGTATCGTTGTGTGCCAAGTATACCTTGTTCAGACCAAATTTTCTCTAGGAAAGCACTTTCAATAATCTACTGCATTTTTATTTTTATTTTATTTTATTAATTGGTGGAAAGAAAAACTAGGGAGGCTAAAAGCTGAAGTGCCTTGCTTCATAACAGCTTAGGTGTCTTTGAGATTAGTTAATCTGTGTGGCATAGGGCTATGTACAAATTGGCAAGCCCATGAATACTGATTAAACTTATTGTAAGCATAAGCATGTTTCTAAACTGTATTATTTTAACCAGTTTTCTTTTGTTTATTTATTGGGGATTGGCCACTTCTAGTGTCTCTTTGATGATATCTATTAAGATAAGATATACTAGTTTGTTTTTGAAATGATGAGCACTCATCCTTAGACATATGCACTACTGTGTTTGATCCGAGTGAGGTATGAATGGAAATTTTTTTGTCAACAGGTATAAATAGAAAATTTAGATGATGTTGTTATGAACAAAAGTTACGATTGGAGGGCACATATTCAAGAAGTTTTTTTTTTTCTTTTTTTTTTTTTAATAAAAAAATTGATGATAAGAAATGATATATTTATCAAAAGAGGATCAACAATACAGGGGCCTGGATAGAAAAGCCCTCCCAAAGACTACAAAAAAAGAGCCTTTCAGTTAATCATTAATGATCCTAAGAAGATGAATACAATAGAGTTCCTTAGGGTTAGACCACCCTCAAGTAGTCGTATAAAAAGACTCCAACTAAGTTGACTTATCTTAAAAAATTCAATGGTTTCTTTCCTTCCAAATATGCCGAACGGGGCTCAAACAGCACAAATCCAGAACCTTTGGTTTGCCTTTGAGAAACAGACCCCGTAGAAGACATACAACTATCCTCTTTTCATTATTAATGAAAATGTTTCTACGGAAAGAAATATTCGTATATAGTTTAATAAAGTTATTCAGAAGTACATATGAAGAAAAGCTTGCTATAGGAAGCATGTTAATCTTACAATACTTGTTGAAGAACTATAGCTGACAGTCAATTGGTGATTACAAATGAAGGATAATAGTTTTCTTTTCTTAATCAATATAGGATTTATGGAGTGAGCTTGTGTAAGATTTTGCTGTTGAAAGTCTTTACCATTTCCAATTTTATGTTCTTAGTGAAGTTCTGATAATTATTCCATCATAATCATAACTATTTAAAAGCTTCCCCCGTCAATATTTAGAGTTGATTTCCTATTTTCTATTTTTTTGGTGAAATTTGTTTTTCATAATAGATCTTTCAATTCAACCTGTCTTTTCTGGGCGAAGCAGACTACCAAAATGCTGAATGTTCAGTGGAAAGGGTTAGCAAGTCATCTTTGTTTGAGGTGGTAAGAATGTGTTTGATGTAAAGATGCATTAGTTGCAAACCAATTTGCTGTGTTGCTATTTATTAACCTTGTGCTGATGCTTAAATTCTGTTTCTTGTTGTATGGACTCTTTTTTCACATTAATGTCATAAAATTTATAGGTTCCAGTCACAAATTTCATTAGTAGGGGTTGGGTTCTCTCTCTCTCTCTCTTTGTGGGGGGGGGGGAGGCTAGAAACTGAAATGTATTACCCTATTAGTGCAAAGGAGTGAGGGGAGATAATCCTAACCTCAACCTAAAGGTGTTAGCCAAAAAGCATTACGATACATCAATAAAAATGGACGTTATCTTACATGAGTTCTGGAAGTGCACATAAGATAAAATTTTACACTATTCCCCATAGTTCTTCTGAATCCATAGCCTTGTCCTAGAAACTTGTTTGGTTTCTTATTAACTAAACAAACCAAAAGACGACATACATTTCACTTTATCATTAGATTGGAAAAAGACGTCATACAACAATTGCTAATAAGTCCTAAGCACTGCTGATACATTCGCTTACAGATTTAATTTTGAGGAAGCAGAGAATCTATTGTATGTATTGATTTAGAGAAAAGTTACAACCAAAATCTATTTATTCCCTATAGGAGTTCACAAGAAAACCCATTCCATAGAGGTAACTGGGGAGGGAGCGTAGTTATGGTGAGAACTATGAAATGCACCCTAACAAATGATAACCGGCAGAATTCAGGACCTCTTCCCAGCCCAACCCCAATTTATTTGCCATAAAAAGCCTTCTATATCTTTTTAACCATTGTCCTCATTCATCATGTTTAGATACATATTCTTTTTGTTCCTTTTTGTCCGTTTCTTGTCTTTTGCTTTTCCTCCTCTTCTTCCCTCCCAAATCTGGAGCTGGGTTCGTCTTCTTCTTGTGACTCTTTTGCTTTCATTCCAAGTAGAGAACAATTCAGATATATGGTACATCCCTTTTGCTTCCTATCAAATAAAAAAAAAGAATCTCCTAGGGGAAAAAGCATTTCCTGGGGGATTTTGATTTCTAGTTTGTTTTCAAGCTTGCTAAAAATTTGCTGTGATGATGATTAAATCTATAGAAATAGCGAAATAAGGGGGAGAGAGCATGTAAAGAAAGAAATAGTATGTATAGAGAGAGACTGCTGTAATTAGTGTGAGAAAGGTCAGAGGGAAATTGCTGAGAGTTTGTTATGAGAAGTTAGTGAGAGAAAGTGTGTGTAGAGAGATTAGTGAGAAAAAGTGTGTAGGAAGGAAGTTGGCGAGAAAAAGTGTGTAGGAAGGAAGTTAGCGAGAAAAATTAAGGAGAGGAAAATGTGTACAGATTGTTATTAAGGACTAATGTGAGTCATGGAGATTGTGTAAACCAAAAGCACTTGATTAGAGCACCACTGATATGTTTGTTTAAAAAGAACTTCTAAGTGTGCATTTGGATTTTTTGATAGATGCTTTCAAATTGTATATATAAATCACAAACTTTTGAGGTAGGAAGCATTTTTAACTACTTAACCATCATGGGTTGACCTAGTAGTAGAAAGGAGACATAATCTCAATAAATGACTAAGAGGTCATGGGTTCAATCCATGGTGGCCTTCTTGACAACCAAATGTTGTAAGGTCAGGCGGGTTGTCCCGTGAGATTAATCGAAGTATGCGTACTGGCTTGGACACTCACAGATATTAAAAAAAAAAAGCACTCTTAACTACTTAAAGTACTCTTACCATGGTTAAAAGCACTCCCAAATGAACCCTTCACCCATATTTTCCAGCATTTATGCATCTCTAAGCTCTTGAAGTTCCAGGTTGATTAGTTTCCTTTTTGCATCCAATTTTCAAACCCTAATTTGTTCACCCTAGTGTTCACTTACCCTTTTAGGTTAAGGTTCCATTACATAAATTATGAAATCTAGCAGCAGGGAATCGATTTTCGATCCGGGCTTCTTCTCAAGGATCTGGTTTCGATATCCTACTTTGATCTGAGGATGGTTTGAGACATTCCTTTCAATTTAGCAATGTTTCTCTCGGAGGTAGTAGTGGAAGTTTGGTGGAATATCTTATTATTTTGGGGTTTCTTTGACAAATTCTCTCGTTTTACAGTGGGAGAAGGAAGGTGGGGCCTATTTTTGGGCGAAGGAAGGTGTTTTCCTCAGTTTTCAAATATTTTTGGATGGTTTGTAGGATTCTTTGTTTAATTTATGATGCTTTGGATAGAACAACGAAGTCTTGGAAGTTTGCTACTAGAAGAAATCTTCAGGAGGAAATCCAGAAATTTAGTTCCTTGCTTTGCTGGAAGGTTTATGTTAGGAACCAAGGTAGTATGGGCTACCTTTGTTCCACATTGATTAGAATGGGATGACCAATGTGGCACTTAAGTGGCTTGGCTTTCCCACCTCAATAGCTAGCTTTTGGGGTGTGGTTCTTCAAGGTGCTTAAGTATGTAATAGTTTACCAGATTTTTGTATAGTATATCCAAGGCAAAAGAGTATTTCAGGTGTTTTCTCGGTGATTTCCTTAGTCACTGAGCTTATTAGTTTTCTCTTGTTATCCTAGCCTTCATGCAAGGTTAGCTGGAAGTCTAGAATATCCTATTAGTTCAATGAGTTTCTTTGGATCTTGCTAAGGGTAAACAACACCGAAAATTTATTAATGAAAGCCATTTGCTGGCTGTACAAGCAGTAGTTCGTAAAACTTAGCTGGAAATCTGGCAGCACCTTGTGTAATTGTTTTCGAGTTTGAGGTTTTTGACAAATGTTCTATTAACTATATTTTGCAATGTCTTTTAGAGAATTGAAGTTTAAGAGTTGATTTAGGTGAATGCTATTGAAGCAATTATATAAGTTCGGCTTGAAGGTAATCAAAGGATCTTCACAGGCAAATTTCTTGGATGGTTTGAAGGATTTGATGTGGCTAAAGATAAATCCTCATTTTGGTGTATTTTAGGGCTTATTTGGTATCCAGTCAGATTCAGTTTCTTGTTATTAAATTCATTAAATCACTGGTTCAGTGAAATTTGTTTTGCCTTTTTTTTTCTTGGATTATGTGAGCTGAAAGTGATTTTTTTTTTTTTTTTTTTTTTTTTTTTTTTT
>QLSR01000248.1:1032688-1098834 GCA_031780015.1 Citrullus colocynthis
TTTTTTTTTTTTTTTTTTTTTTTTTTTTTTTTTTTAAGTGTATTAGAAGGTTCTACATTTAGAACGAGTGAAAACATGGAATCCAACTCTGTTATGCATCAAACCCTGGTTTCCAAATTCCTGATTTTAGATCACCATCTAAAAGTTTCCTTTTCTTCGTTCTTTTCTCCCAGTTTGTTCTTTTGTTGTGTTTGGGCAAGAATGTTCTATCATGTGCATTTCTCTGTATGAGGGATTATATGAGGGATTATTCTTTTATATTGTAGTAACTTATCAAATATCAATGAAGACCTTTTGTTTTTTTAAGAAAGAAATGTTCTCTCAAAGGAAAGGACTATGTCCTACCATTTCCCCCCCATAGTTCTTTAGTGAAACACACCTTTTTTTTGTTTGTATATTATTGCAGCCAGATCTGATCGATCAGCTTCCTTAAGAAATTGCCTAACACGTTTTGACATAAGGTTATCATTCAGTTTGCTCAAATGCGCAATTCTTGCAGACCTCCATTTTTTATATTTCTGATGAATCGTCAATTTATAGCTGCTGATTGTGTAGGCATGAGAAAAATAGATATGATAGGTTTGGAGAAATTTGCCAGAACAGCTTTGCATAATGGTGATTTTAGACTTTTAGAAGATATCTTGTAACTTTCCAGCTTCCAGATCTCTTTTTCCACCGTTGGTTTTTAGAAAGAAGTCCTTTGGTTACCTTTGTCTCCCAAACAAGATGAAGTTAAGACACCCACTTCACGATCAGCCTATACTACACTCTTCACTTGATTGGTTGGTATATTGATTCCACACATTAGAGCTTTCTCTATTTATCTATAGTCAGATGTTGTGTACATTGAACATGTGATGCTACTTCTTTTTAGGACAAGAGTAAAGGTAACATTTGCATGGTGGATGAAAACATTGTAAAGGTCTTCCCAAGCCAATTTGAGCGTTAAATGCTCAATCGGCATCTTAAGCTTTGAATCCCACTTCAGCACATTTAAACTCAAGAAAGATTACTTTTTTATTATTATTACTATTATTATTTATTTATTTTTATTTATTTATTTTTTTATTTTATAAACCTCTTCCCAATTTCTAATAACTAAACCTTCCGAACGGCCATCATTGGTTTATTGTTCTATCATACCTTAGCATGTCACCCACAATGAAGAAGAGGAATGAAAGTAGATCCCCTACCTGGTTCCCTAGATGCATTTATTTGCCTCCTTGGTTTTCTGATTAGAAATGTTGAATTTTGATTCCATGAGTGCATCCCTCCCTCAAACCGTCGGTTACACTTCTGCTCAAAGCCTTTCCTTCCTATACATCAACAAAGAGAAGTTTATGGCTTAACTAGTTTTTCCTCCAACACTGACGACAGGGCCACCTCCGTCGTGTTTCAGAAGATCTAAGTAGCGTACTGACCTAACTATTGTAAACAGGTGTTGATAGATGACATTGATTTTAAGCATATATAGTCTGTAATTGGCCTTGGCCACCATGATTGAGATTATAATGTTTTGGTGGCTTTTTGTAGACGCTCTAAGACGGATATTTAGTTCAATAATGTGTGACAGCTGCAGTGTTTTAATATGTCTATATTAAAAAAGTTGTAGTGTTTTGATTAATTAGTTATTATTATTTTCTTTTTTGTTCTTCGCTGTCTTGTATAGACTGCAGAAAACATTACAAAAATGTTTTATGGGGTTTAAAATCTAGGGGCTTCGTCTTTAAGAAGGATATCATAAGAATGCAGTACAAGTTTCGCTGGAAAATCCTTGCATGTTCAAAGCCCACAATACGCTTTTCTGAATGATGGGAGGAAGTTAATGATTTTCCTTTAAATGAATATTTTTGCATCTAAAGTGAAATCTCGAATTTGGATACCTTGACACCATGATAATATGTTGGCATTCTGTTATTAGAATCGAGGAAAATATATTGCCCAACAAATAGAAGAAACAGCCTAGGGGCAGGGGAAAAGCGCTCCCCTCCCAAAGAGAACTACTTACAAGAAGGCCCTCCTATTCAGATGGATCAAAGAAATAGGGTAATCACAAAATAAACTAGTAAAGCTTTTACATCACCAGGCAGCATTTGACCTGTATAAAATTCCAAAATTAGCAAAAGGAGTAGACTTTGTCATAAAAAATTTCTTCCATTTGTTTCTTTCAAGCCGAAGGCCCCAAATCGAAGCCCTAATAGTATCGCCTGAGAGGCAATATTCCTTTTAACCTCAAGCTCTTAGGCATGGTTATGATCTGGCGGCCGTGAGGGACTTTATTTTTTAATTTTATTTTTTATGCATTTTTAGAATTTTGTTATTAAATACTTTTGTGTGGGTGTTCTGAGTTTCTTGGTGACCTATTAGGTTCTAGGCTGCTCAATTTTTACCTCAATTTTTGGGGGTAAAATCGTAGTTGAACCATTTGTTTATTAGAGGAAATGAAAAATGGAAGCTGAATCACCCTGTTGTTGTAATCATGCCGACTGAATCATGTATACTGTCGGTTTGGTTAGTGGTTCGCCACTTATTGAATTAGGTGCTTGAGGACGGGGTGGATGCGTAGGCGTGTTGGGTGTAAAATAGCAGATTAAGGAGGAGATGGGACTGCTGATTGCCCTTGACTCACTCATGTTTGTGCCCTGTTGATTAGTTGGACTGCTCACTGCTGTGCTGTCAGCAACTTAACTGTGTGCATGCGACAGTGATCGACTTGGCAAGATGTGTGTCGTTGCCTTTGATGTGATTGTTATGGATCTTCAAAGTTCTATTTGGAACTTTCAGAGTTTGGTGTAGACTATGGACTAATATGTGATCGTGATGCAGTCTAGGGCTTCTTTGTAAAGAATGTTGGTTGAGGAAAATTGAGGTTGCAACTGTTGAATTGAATTAGAAAAAGGAAATAAAATAAAATTTCCATGTTTTAGGGATTTGAGATTAATCCATTACAAATCGGTTGGCTTCCTATGGTAAATCTAAATGCTAACTCAATTTAGTAAATATACTAGGAAGGAAATAAACTAAAAAGAACAGAGAAGATTATGCTGGACGTTTGGCACACCACACCCCTAGTCGTGACTAACCAATTAGCGTTGGTTGTGCCACACTCCAAGCCCTAACTGACTGCTTGAGCGTAATTGGAATCTAACCACCCACCTGCGATTTTGGTTGGTTTGAGCAGGTCATGTGGTTTTCCCGGTTTTGCTAGTGACCAGCAGTAAACTTTCTGGTGCTCGTTGAACATGATTTTTGTTAGGTTTTCCCCATTTTCTTTGGGATAGGTGGGATGAGGTTTAATCATATCTTCGTTGATTTCCACATAAATACAAAGTAAATTCTGTAGCTTCTCAGAACTGTCCTGGTTAAGCTGTTTGTAAGTTTGCCTTCTACTTCTCAAGTTGTTTGCGTTTTTGGTTACAATCACCATACATATTTCTGTTTCAGTTGTGTTGTCATTCTAAGGAGATGTTAATTTTATTACAGCGGAACCAGTTAATTTTCTGGGTTAGAAATAGAAATTTGAATCATTTACACGTAACATCTTTTTAAGATTACAGGTAGTAGAAAATTATAGGATCAGGATTTTGACCTTGGCTTTTGAACCCTGAGAAGATATAAAAGCTTCAATAGAAGTCAAACGCCAAATATTACTCCTAGTACATAAAAGCCTTTATGGAGCATCAATATATATATATCTTTCTTTTGGTTTTTGTTTTTGTTTTTATTTTTTTGGTTTTGTTAATTTTTGGGGAAGAACGGGACTTGGATGATAATGGATATTTCCTTATTTTGAAGGCTCAAATGCAGTCTACTAAGAATACTTTGTCAATAGAAGGATAGAGTAAATAATCCTCTTGCATTTAGGACGAGTTAGAGATTGGAATACTATTGTTACTACGTATCTTCAATTAGCTTTTTCATTCATTAATCTTAGAAAAACAAGAGGAAAAAGAGGGAAAAAAACTCAGAACTTAGTCAAGAATCTTGCCATAGATTTTAGAGTGTTTACATGAAACAGGGTTTTGGTATCTTCTACTTCTTCTTCTTCTTCTTCTTTTTTTTTTTTTGAAATAAAAAAAATTATTATTATTATTTGAAAAGAAAACAAAAAGGATGAGAATGGACGGGGATTCATCCATTTGGCCTTAGAAAGGATAATTAAATAGCCTTTTAGCGGGAAGGATGACATTTTTTTTTGGAAGTTCTCTTTTTGCTATTCAATTTGAGGGAAGTTAATAAGGGAGTTTAGTGATATGAATTTGTTATTTGTATGATTATATATGGACTAACTGTTTTAACATATTTGATTTAATGAATTAGTAGGTGGCTACAAAATCTCTGCACTCTTCAATCTTGGTGTTGCTGCCCTCACTCCCTTTTTGTAACTTTAGATTCCATTTTAGACCATAATTCCTAATGAGGCTGTAATAAATCATTAACCCTTCTATTCATAATTTCAATTTTCGTCTTTCTTATGATTTCCCCCCTTAATTTTGTGGTGGATGTATTTTTCCCCCTATAGGCTATATACTATAAGTACGTACAGTTAAAAAAAGGGGGGAAAAAAGACGTTTTGAAATTTCTTTCAGTTTATTCTTTCTCTTTAATTAGAAACTTATTGTTTTTTCCTCCATTGAATTCTTAACAGTAAAAATTATTTCATTTCTTTGAACTCTTGTTTGAAAAAAAATGTATTTTTTCTATAATTTAAATGGGTATCACAACTCATATTTAAGATGTTTTTATTATTATTATGTTATTGAATTTGTATTGCTTTTAGATATATGGATCGAGATCGTGTTCTTGATTTTTCTTTTCGGATTCTATAGTATGCTTAGAAGCTGTTTTTGGATGTTGTCAAAAGTAGAATATTTTAAATATGTTGGTTATTAGATAAATTTTTGTAGTCCTGGTTTTAATGGAAAGGTTATTTAACGTCAGGAAGCTGTTAGAAAATAAAATTTGGTTACATTTAAGTTTTTTTTTTTTTTTAAATATTGAAAAATGAATTAAAATATCTATAAATATAATACAATTTTACCACGACAGTGTCCTCTTTACAAAACCATTTCTACCAAATGAGAAACAAGAAATTATTTGTAACAAATATGTCGACAATTATTGATAGATTTCTTTTGCCAATTTTGCCTTTGTAAGAAAAAGACGTCTTTGCCCCTAATAAATTTTTGTTTCTCTGTCACTGTCCCATCTGCACTCTCTTTAACTCTTATGACCTAAATCACTAAACAGCTGCCACTGTATTTTTTGTTGCCCCCAAGATGGTGAAATAAAGTTGACAAAACTCAATTGCAATATATATTTTTTTAATTTTTTAATTTTAATTTTAATTTATTTATTTCAAAGAATGGAGTGAAATTTGTTTTATTAAAAAGTTCTAAAATATTTAGACTAATAAATATAAATTTTTAAGAATATCAAACCATAAATGTAGAAGGAGACTAAAGAAATAACTAATACTGATATGAATATAACTTTACTCAATTATAATATATATTATCAATGAAGAAGTAAAAAATTTGAATGAGACTAAAAAAAGAAAAAGCACTAAAGATTAAAAAAGTATATAAAATTAGAAAATTAATGTATATCTCATAACACAAATGCCCAATAACTCAACTATAACTATATTTAAGTTTTGAAATTTCAATTCAAATGGATGTGTATCAATAATTAATGTGTTAATCTCAATTAGTAAATTTTTGTTTTTGAATTTAAAGGACATTTGAAATTCTTATTATTTTTATTTTAAGTTTTTTAGTTATTTACTCTTTTTCTTTTTTACTATGTTATTTGTATGTTTGTCTATTTAAATGAAATGGAAATATTACAATATTTCATTACATAATTTTGATTTTCTCTTTTTATATTTTATATTGATATTGAAATTTTTTATATTTATTTTATATTTATATTATATAATGGGTTAGAGAATAATTGGTTAATGACTATTCTATTAATATTATAATTCTATATTAATTAATTTACGAATAATAAAGTTATTTTTCGTTATGTTATAGAGAATTTGCCCTAAAGGCAGGGAAGAATAACTAAAAAAAATGAAAAGGTGCAATCCAACCAGCTAAACACAATATTTTTTCCCCTTTCTGAGGTTGAAGGCAGTTTTGATTTTTTAATCAATGTTATATATCTTAAATTGTTGACGTATTTCAGTTAATTGGCATGTCACAAATTATTGTTCAATAATAGTTAGGTTAATAATCTTTATTAAGGTGACCAGATAATGTATCCTTTCATTCATGAATTATTTTTTCTTGAATGAATGACTTCTAGTAGATAAGTCGATATGATTATAAAGGCAACCTCTCCCTCCGAAAGAAAAGTATTTATTAGGCGGTTTTCATTTTATTATTCCTTTTTTTCTTTCATAAAAACAGTAGCCACCTATTTTATTAAATATTTTTTGAAAAGTTAAAATAGATTGTTTTAAATACTATTTTAATACTTATATTTTCAACTTTGGTTATTCATTTTATGATTTAGATTAATGGAATTAATAGCGCAAGATTAAAATTAGCTAATTGAGTCACTTTTTTTCTTCCCTTTATCTCTCCTCCTTGTAAGGTACAAAGAAGAAAGAACTAAAATAGCATTTGATGTTTAGCATTTGATGAAATTTAAACTTAAAAAATATTGATTCATCTTGTCATATTAAAGGATAAAAATGGATACATTAAAAAATGTGACTTAAAATAACTAATTGAGGAAAGTATTTTTGCAACTCGTGGAAATTTATGATTACTTTAATAAAATTGATAGTTGAAGAACTAAAATTAGCTCGAGTAAAACATATAGATTAAGAAATATATATATATATATATTAAAAAGAGAATAAAATTCATTTCTAATGGACAACTTTAACCCTAAATGATTAAGGAAGAAACAACTTTAACATAATTAAATGATCATTATAAATTCTGTAATTTATTCATTTATTTTTGTAAATGATTGTTTCTATAGTAGTAGAAGAAACTCTTTCTAACTTTAAGAAAGATTGCAAGTTCACATTTTGACCACTTTTATTTTTTTTTATACTCTAAGGTTGAACATAGAAGGAAGGAGGGAAGAATTTGTCCCTTTCTTAAGATTTGTCCTAAATTTAAAACAGTTCGATTTTCTTGTATTTTGTGTCAAATTTCTTGTGAATGAAAAATTTTTTATGTATAAGAAAGAATTTTTTCACGAACTTGTCTCTAATTAAGATAGAGAAGCTGCTCTGTTTAGGCAAGAACATTTGAATTAGTGAAGAAAAAAATCTCGAGTTAATAGGGGTGACTCCATCTTTACACTTGTCTTTTTTTCCTTATGAAAAACTCTGATCTCCTAAATTTCTTGCGGGAAATTCTAGTTCCGATCCCTGCCTCAACACTTGTTAGTCTAGTAAGATGAATGTACAAATCAAATAAATAGCAGATACATAGGAGCCATTCTTAGTACAATTGAAGAGTGAAATGGCAAATTGTTGTAGTTCTTATTTTTCCTTTTTTTGGGGTATTTTCATTAAATCCCCCCTCCTCCGAACAGCTTAGGCCCAGTGCGATAATCATAATCCTTCTTCGTAGACCCCACTAACCATCAGCTTAGTTATTATTCAATGTGAAAACTTCAATGCGTCCGTTTCTGATTCTTCAACAATTTTTTCTTGACACTTATTGATTAATCTTTCACACCCATCATTGAATTGATCGTGGTATTGCCCGTGTACTTGCTTTTTGCTTCTTCTTCCTTCATTCCCACTCCACTTATAAACGTAGCGTGTGCTCTATCTATTTTCATCATTGTGAAAGGGACAACCCCAGTTCCATCGATTTGATTCTTTCGTGGTTTTTGAGAACTTTCTTGCTCGCTCAACTGGCTTGAGGTACTGTATTTTCTGCTTTCATTCGATCTTAGCTTCTGGGTTTGATTTGGAACTTTATTCCAATTTCTTGTTTCTCATTGAATCTAAGTTGTGTATGTCGATTCATTGCTGATTTGATTGAGAAGGGGTTGATTCTTCTATGGTAAGCTCTGGAGTAATGGCGTTGAAAAGACTTGTTGAAGTTGGAAATGGTCTGATAGTTCGTTTTGAATTGTGAATTAATGGGTTAGTTGCAAATACTATGATTGTTTTATATCAGAAATGATACCCACTTCTTAATTTCATGTTTTATTCTGAGGTTTTCTCTTACGACTGTGTTGTATACGTTTTCCATGACTGCTTGATGGGTCTTTAAGAGATAAAGAGTTTTAAGCGTACAAGGAAATGTGCATAGTATTTTTATGCATAAAGGAAAGACCAGAACAGACAAACATTTCAACCACATGCAATCTATGTGCTTTTTCTTGTTTGCCTTTCTCTTTCTGCCACTTTGTATTTCTCTCCAAGATTCCATGGGTCTGTCGTCCTTGTTATTATTTTTCTTTCCTCTTTTCATTAGGTGTAAGAGGCTTTTTGTGGTTGAGATTTTGAGTTATGATTATGAAATGACCTGTAATATAAATGTTGTGAAGGATGATCAGAAGAGCGGATTAAGGGCTGATCGATCTATTTGGTAGAGTGCGATGGAGCTATCTTCTCTGTTTGATCTTATTGGTAGGAGATCATTGGGAAGTATCTGGTTGTGTATTTATATTTTAGTGCTTCTGCAAAGTAATAGAAGTGTGCTCTCAGAATCCAAGTACCTAATTGGTCTTGGTAGCCATGACATCACTGGACCAGCAGCAGATGTCAATATGATGGGATATGCAAATGCAGAACAAATTGCATCTGGAGTTCACTTTAGATTACGGGCTCGTGCATTCGTTGTTGCAGAGCCTCAAGGAAAACGGGTTGTTTTTGTAAATCTTGATGCTTGTATGGCCTCACAGATTGTGACAATTAAGGTGCTTGAAAGATTGAAGGCAAGGTACTTGCTATGTTTCGTCTTCTCCACCAATAATGATTTCTTAGCTGCTGAACACGTTTCTTGAGTTCTAGGTTCTAACTCAGTTTGTATGTTGATATCGAGCATCTTTTCTTACGATGCATAAGTTTTCAGTGTCGGCAAAAGGTTGACTAAAGAGGAGCCATATTATGTTAAGAATATAAACCTTGTCAGTATTTTGACTAAAGTATTCATCCTAACATTTGTAGATATGGGGACTTATACACTGAAAAGAATGTTGCTATTAGTGGAATCCATACTCATGCTGGGCCAGGTGGTTATCTCCAGTATGTTGTGTATATCGTAACATCTCTTGGATTTGTGCGCCAGTCATTTGACGTACTTGTGGATGGTATTGAGAAGAGCATCATACAAGCTCACGAAAATCTCTTGCCAGGATCAATTTTAATAAACAAGGGTAATAATGCATTGACCCATCACTTCCTTTTGGTGCATAAAAATTTTCTCTTGGACTTCCCCGTTTGTTGAGGCTACATTACTTTTTCACTTCAATTTATTCATGTCCTCAACGATCATACAGATGAGCCTAAATCTGCAATTCTCTTTGTATATTCTGTTGGCTGTTGTGAATTGGGGCTTCCTAATGACTGCAATATAGTATTCAGCCGTTGGTTCAATTTCCTGCCGAAGATAGATTCTATATCTCTTTCTTGATCTTACAAAAAAATTGAAATGAAAAGGTTTGTTTAGGTCATAGCTTATCACTTGTATGATCATGAGCATGTGCATGTCAACTAGTGAATCTGATTATTCCGAGTGAGAGCATAGATTCACGCTTTTAGTGATTAGTCAACAACTTCAACTGTTGGAATACTTGCAAGCTTGTTACTTAAACCTTTAACCTTTTGGGATAAAATTAATATTCTTACAGGAGAACTCATTGATGCTGGTGTGAACCGCAGCCCCAGTGCTTACCTAAATAATCCTGCCTCTGAGCGCAGCAGATACAAATATGATGTTGACAAAGAAATGACACTTTTGAAGTTCGTAGATGATGAATGGGGTCCTGTGGGTAGCTTTAATTGGTTTGCAACTCATGGAACTTCTATGAGTCGTACGAACTCACTAATAAGTGGTGATAACAAGGGTGCTGCTGCAAGATTTATGGAAGATTGGTTTGAGCAGAAGGGTGTTAGAACCTTGCTGCACCCTGGTGAATCTGAAGCTGATAGTATTCCACGAAGAGTCTCAAACATTATTCCTGAAGTATATAAAAACAGTAAGTTACTAAGTTTGCGATGTTGGAAAATAGATCTATATAGGATTGTTTAAATGGTCACTGTAGTTCATATCTTAGGAAAACATTACTTTCTTATTCAAGTGAAGTAATAATATTTACTAGTTCATTATTTATCTTTAAATCAGGCACAGAGCAATTCAAATTTATCAGGTTTAAATTGTTGAAATTATGTCTCTCATATACTTGTTGGATATTCCAACAACTGATCAGGTGAAATTGTGCTACTATTTTATTGGGTAAATGGTAAGTTTGATCCTTTAACCTTTAGGGCTATGTCTAATAGGTAATTGTACTTTTAAAAGTATCTAAACGTTTTCTAAACTTTCAAAATTGGATTTAACAGATTTATAAACTCTAAAAAGTGTTTAATGGAGCCTTTGAATTTCAGTTTTATCTAATAGGTTCTTACATTTCCAATATTTTGTCAAAGAAATTCCTGACTCATAAGACACTTTTCAAAGTTTGACATGTTGATACAAAATTGAAAAAGCTCATAAACTTATTGAACACTTTTTATATGTTAAAGACCTATTAGTTAGACATAACATCGAAGGCTTGGGGACATATTGGGTACTTTTTAAATTCAGGAACTTATTAGACATATATCTCAAAGTTTAGGCACCAAACTTGTAAATTTACTGGTGTCCATGAGAGGTACATTTTATTGAATATACCATGTTGTGCTATAAATTTTGTAGAAAAGTTTTCTTATCCTGATAATGTTATATTTCAGAGCAGGAGTTGTTGGAACGCGCAGCATTGTTTCAGTCACGGCCTGGTAGACCAGCAACCAGGATTCTAAGCATTTCAAGGCGTGTTAGAAATGTTCTCAGGCAGGCTGATAGGCCTCAGTTTGTATCTGCTTTTTGTCAATCGAACTGTGGTGATGTTAGCCCAAATACTCTTGGGGCATTCTGCATAGACACTGGATTGCCATGTGACTTTAACCACAGTACTTGTGGGGGAAAGAATGAGCTATGTTATGGACGTGGACCGGGGTACATTTCTCACTGCATTGGAGATTCATTTTTTCTTTTCTTCAAGAATCATCGATCATTTGCGTACGATGTGAACTAAGTTGTCATGTACTTTAACTTGCAGCTACCCTGATGAATTCGAAAGTACACGTATTATTGGTGAGAGGCAATTCAGAAAAGCTGTGGATTTATTCAGTAAAGCCTCGGAACAGCTCACAGGAAAAGTGGATTATCGTCACTCTTATGTAGACTTCTCCCAGCTTGAAGTGTCTCTTACTAAACAGGGAGGAGCCACTGAGGTGGTAAAAACATGTCCTGCTGCTATGGGGTTTGCATTTGCAGCTGGGACAACTGATGGACCTGGAGCATTTGATTTTAAGCAAGGAGATGACAAGGTTTCTCTTATTTATTTATTTCTTAATTTTTGTTAGAAAGCAGTTCTTCCGTTGTAGTAGAGTGCATATTTTCATATTTCTTTTTGGTCCCAATTGCCATGACATTTCCTTTTTTTTTTCTTTTCTAATGTTTCAAGGGCAATGCTTTTTGGAAGTTGGTACGCAATTTACTTAAAGCACCAGGCAATGAACAAATTGCTTGTCAAAGTCCCAAGCCCATTCTGCTTGACACTGGCGAGATGAAGGCACCATATGACTGGGCTGTAAGTGGTTGCACATAATCTATTAAATTGTTTTCATTTTTTCCCGCCATTCCAGAGACTACACTTCTTTTTTCATTAAGTTATCAGATAAAGGTTATTTTATTAAGTTTTATCTTAGTATACAAGAGACCTATTACATATATGGAAAAAAGAATAATAACAAAAAAAGACTGAATATTGACAACTAATATTCACACTCAAATAATAGAAATTCCAACAGTATTGATGGTAGAATATATTGGAAATGTAATCAGACTATTGACTGTGGCTAATTAGTCATTACTTGGTAAAAGATTAGTTCAGGGAGATGTGGATTGATAGTAAGTGGAATCCTCTTGAAAGACTGTTGATATTGTAATTGCTTTTTGATATTTCAATTTAGTTACATGGTTGTTTTCTTATAATCGAGATCCTAACACTTTACTGACAACTTTCTTTCTCAAATAACTTTTCAGCCTTCAATACTTCCAATTCAAATTCTCCGCATTGGGCAGCTTGTCATTCTTGGTGTACCAGGAGGTAGTAGCTTTCCTTGTTATTTATCCATATCTATCTTTGTAGCTGGGTTAATCCTAATGTTATAGCAACTGATTATCTTAAAGTATAGTTCATTTTATAAATAATTTGTAAATTGGGTAAATGAGAGACCAAATCCACTTTGTGTAATTTAATGGGCACTGACTCTTAAGTCAGACTAAAATCCACTTAGTTTAATTTAATGGGCACTGACTCTTAAAGTTGGACTAAATCCACTTTGTGTAATATAATGGGCACTGACTCTCTAGTATTAGAGGGGTGAGGTTGTTGACAAACTCATGATTGCTAGTCCATTTAGCCTTTGATGTGACCTCAGTTGGAGATAAAGGTAGGTGGGACTTCAATATATGAAATTCAGTTGGAAATAATCATTTAAAACAGGAGGGATGCAAGATAAAGAATTAATGAAATGGTTTCCATCAAGAAATGCTTTTAAAATAATTGTTTCTAGCTAAAAAATTGCTGATTATAATATGTTGAGTAAAAAGTGCTTGTGATGTTTGATTTTACCCACTTAGAAGTACTTTTTAAGGCTTCTTTAATAATCACTTTAAAACTCAAAAGCACTCTATCTCACAAAGAAATTTATTGCTTTTTCCAAGAATAATTACAAATCACTTCAAAACATGAGTTTGACTGTTTGAGGGAGCATCTTTAGTCCTGCCAAAATCACTACCGATCATAGATTTCTTGGCATCAAATAAACTTTAATAATCTTGCTTCCATTTGCTATTTGAGTCTGAAATGGAAAGGTCAAAATGATCATTAGCTCTTAATTTGAGTTACATGTCCATCAGTTGTATATGTACTCATTTTTTCTTTACATAAAATATAGATAGCTCACGTGCCAACTCTTTCCTTGAGCACATTCTCCTAGAAACTGCTCATCTTCTTAGTTTTAGTCTAGCATGCTTATTTTTTTTTTTAAAAAATCTTTAATAGAATTCACGACCATGGCGGGGCGACGGCTTCGGGATGCTGTAAAAACAGTGTTATCTACTGGAGCCAAGAGAGAATTCAATGGTAATGTTCATGTTGTCATAGCAGGCTTGACTAACACCTATTCTCAATATGTCACTACCTTTGAAGAATATGAGATGCAGAGATACGAGGTTAGCAAATTTGGTCTCCCAGACTTTTATAGAATCAATTTTAATGTTTTATTTTTTACTTTTAGAACTTTCTAGTTTATTTCATTTTGGCCCATGAACTTTCAAAATGTCTATTTTAATATCTAAACTTGAAAAAGAAAAAAAATTAATCATTTTTTGTCCTTCCTGTTATGTTTCTGTCAATTTCTTCTACCTCACAGAATACCATCATCAGCTACATGTATGACTTCAATAGATTTCCATGTCAGCATGTTAAGACGCATATTCAAAGCTATATTATGTATTTGTTGGTAGAATTACAGCAAGTTTGGAAACTGGCTTGCGGCTTGTTTTGGAGTGATTCTAAAATTGTTAAAATTATTTTTGTCATTTTTAGTTAAAAATGTTTTTATTCATTTAAAATCAATTTTAATAGTATGAAAAATGTGCTTAAAAGTGTAAAATTAAACTGATTTTGAGTGATTAAAGGTGTATTTCAGAGTAATTTTAAATATGGCAAAAATGATTTTAATCATTTCATAATCACTTCCAAACATGCTATAAAAGTCTAAAATAGACCGTTTGAAAGTTTCAGGGTTAAATTAGAATAAGCTTCTAAGTTAATGAAGTAAAATGAGATTTAAATCTTTACTTTATTTTGGTAATTGATCTTGGTTCTCAGGGTGCCTCCACATTGTATGGTCCACACACATTGGATGCCTACATACAAGAGTTCAAGAAGCTTGCTCAATCCCTCATTGATGGCAGGCCTGTTGAGCCAGGGCCACAGCCCCCTGATCTCCTTGCTAGGCAAATAAGCCTGCTTACACCAGTTATTATGGATGCGACTCCGATTGGAGTGAGTTTCGGGGATGTAAAATCCGATGTTCCCCTTAACTCCACCTTCAAGAGAGGTAACTTGGTGACAGTAACCTTCTGGTCGGGATGTCCTCGAAATGATCTGATGACTGAAGGTACATTTGCTCTCGTCGAAATCCTCCAGAAGAAGGATACTTGGGTTCCAGCTTATGATGATGACGACTTCTGCTTGCGTTTTAAGTGGTCGAGACCTTCTCGACTTAGTCCTCAAAGTTATGCAGCCATTGAGTGGAGGATACCGCGAACCGCAGTGTCGGGTGTCTACAGAATCAGACATTTTGGAGCAGCAAAAAGTCTCTTAGGATCAATTCGACATTTCACAGGTTCGTCTAGTGCATTTGTTGTAGCTTGAGAATGTATGAAAAATATTTATGCTGATAGGGAGGGATGCTGATTGTTTGTTGCCTAATTTATTCAGGAGTTAAAAGTTAATTTTCTTATGGCATTTGCTCGAATTTTGAATCTCTTCTTACGTCGCCAAAACGAGCATAATTCAACTAGCATATGGATGTGTTAACGATTAAAATGTCTATGGTTTAAATTCTCCTCCCCATTTATACTAAAAGAATTTACCTTGTCATAGTCTCTAGCCTTACACAGAACACAAGGGTTGTTTGGAAGTTGATTCTAAAAGATGTTTCAAATTATTAGACTAGAAAATAAATATGATTGGTTATTCATGGTTCAAACATATGGTGTTGAGAATTTGAAATCATTGGAAAATATAATTTACAAGTCATCATAGATTTAAAATAATATTTTGTTTGAAAAGGGGTATTTATAGTAAGTTTTTGGTAAATTACACTTTCAGTCTTCAAATTTTTGGAGTATTTTATTTTGGGCTCGACTAATTCTCTACTTGCATTAACTAATAATCTAACTAGTCTATCATTAATTCACCAACATTCAATTATTCTCCACTAAAAGATTAAAAAATTTATTCTACATCATATGTTAACTTAAAAAATGAATAAAAAAAAATACTAACAAACTTATGGTCTCTCTACCAATGTAACAAACCAATTAAAATGATGTAAGAGATTAATTAATGTTTTGTGGGACTAAACATAGGAATTATGATGAGTATTTTGAGGTCAATCCAGGGATAATTTAGTAGATGCAACAATTATTCTTTAAAAGGTTGATGGTTCGATCTCCCACTACTTTTATAATTTTTGAACCAAAAAAAAAAATATTTTGAAAATGATATAGACCAAATTGAAATTCAACTCAAGCCACAAGACTAGAATGACGTAATGATGTTATAATGAGTTATTTAAATATAGTATAAATAAATTAATAAAAGTTCTAAATATATTTAGTTTTTTTAGTTCTAAATATATTGAGTTTTTACTTCATATTTATCTTATTTTGGTCTATAACTTTTAAATAAAATAAATTTTGAAGCCTCACACATGATCTATTCTACATGATTTCAAATGCTTATTTATAAACACAGGCCAATACTAGGTTTCTTTAAAAATTAATGGGCTTGCATATATCTGCCTCAAAATGATTGCAAATTTAGCACAAGATTAGGAAGGAAAAAAAAATGAAAAAACCAATAAGACACCCTCCTAAGCTTAATCCAAATTTAAAAGTATGAAAAGTAAAAAAAAAAAAAAAAAAAAAAAAAAAAAAAAAAAAATCTATCAGTGATAAATGTCTATAATTTGAATAACAAATGCATGTGAGTGATAAACATATGATAGTGTAAATGTCTATTAGTGATATACAATAAAACAAAAAATAGTATTGTAGATAAATATAAAGAGTAAAAAGAAAACTACATATAAATGTCTAAATACCTACGCCAAAATTAAAAAAAAAAAATCCATCATTGCAAATTAAGATTAGGAACTTATTAATATTAGACACAAGAAAAAAAAGTTGAAAGAACCTATTAAATATAATATTTAAAATTTAGAGATCTATAAATACTTTTTATAGTTGAACAATCTATTAGCTACAACTCTGATTTTTTTAGTATAATAATTGCAAGGATGAGATATTAAACCTTCAACTTCTAGAGGACAGCCATGTCAATTACTGTTGGCTTACTACCATCTAAACTTACAATTTAATATAAAAATACGTATATTAAAAAATGAAATAAATAGAGTTGTAGGAAAAAATATATCCTTCACTGGGTTACTAGGTTGATACATCTCATTTGGTAGACTAATCTTAAACTAATTTATTACCACTTTTTAGAGTATATACAAATTTCAAACATAGTTCTTCAATAAGCATAACATAAGTCTGAAGAAAAAACTATTCTAGAAGAGTTAAGCATTCGACAAGAACATGCAACTACATATTTCTTGGGATGTAGATATTTTTATTATCCAAATACAAAATAAATATAAAAAATCGATAAAATTATTGTTGAATAATAAATTGACTACTTGGAAACAAAATTACAGATGATTGAATTTTGGACTAATTAAAAGTTGACATGTGTCCCAAATTGAAACAGGGGATCTAAGTTGGCAAATCTCGATGGTGCCACGTGTTTTAATTTTGACTGTTGGATCGAATAAAATAATTTAATCTAATTTGATAGTAATTTTGGGTTAAAGTTCACTTAAACCTAAAAATAGGCTTGGTTTGAGCCTTGGGCTTAATTTGGCCAAAAAGCTAAGGCTTAAATTCAATATAATTGATGGACCCAAGGGCTATGTTTGTTGATCAACTAAGCCAAGCTTACCTGAAAACTTTATAAATGGAGAAATTCTCTTCATTTAAAGGGTTACGAAATTCTACACTCTAGAGAACATGGAGTGAACTCGCCCTACAACTGAAAAACCAAAATTCTCCTACAAACAATCTTCCAAGACTTCAACTTCAAGAATATCATGTTTTTCACTTTCTCAAATCAAGCATATGCATTCAACTTAAAGATAATTAGAAGATCAAGTATTAGAGATTGAATCACATTTGTATAAATCAACATAAACATAAGTTTAACTCCACAAAACACTTTTCTCTGGAAACCTAGATTGAATCACATTTGCATAAATCAACATAAACATAAGTTCAACTCCATGAAACACGTTTTTCAGGAAACCTCGTGTAAACAATGATGGCAAAAATTTAGGACATGTTTAAATTGATTTGGAAAAAAAATATTTCTCAAAATTTGTTTTCATTTATATACTTTTGATAAAAACTATTTAAAATAAAAACACTCAGGTGTTTGACAAACATTTTTTAAGAGTGTTTTTATATACAAATTTTGTCTGATTTGTTATATATTAAAAATATTTTTATTAATGTCAAATTATTATAAGTTACGCTAAAAATTATTATTAACTAATAATTTAAAATGATGGTTGAGCGGGGGTTTGACTGTCATGGAGGTCTCTGTAGCATACAGAAGGTCTTATCATTCGTGGTCCGATGGTAGCAAATGTGTGTCATGAGCTAGTTTTCAGAGTGTTCACTTTGAGCTTTGAATGTCGAATGTCTGTAGTTTCTCCATGAATTCGAAATGGACAAGAACCGGTTCAAAGAATTGTTCGTTCAAAAGCACGTAGACAACCACAATCTCTTCTGGATAATCGCGGATGCGATGGATTGGCTTGAAAGAAAATGCCGGTGGGACGAAATGCTTATCGATATGGCTGGCGATTTTGGAACCGAGTTTTCAAATAACCAATCGTAATTGTTTGAAATCTATTATATCTTTTCCATTTTCTCATTTGATCTTTTTTTGTTGGTATTTTCTTGAGCAGTTGAAGGATCATGTAAGGAAATTCGTTCCTTCAGTCATCATGAAGGTTGAAGCCCGATATATTATCGATGGCAGAGGAAGTTCGACTGTTGAAGCGGACTTGTATTATACACCAGCAACAATTCTACTGGGATGTAAGGTTCCCTGGAAATTAACATTAATATTTGTGTCTATTTAGAAAAATAATTATCGTCAGGGCAAAAGTTTTCATTAGAGCCTGACTTAAACTTGTTTTGGAATTCAATTAACATCAATTTATCGTCAAATTTGAATTCCTAGGCTACCCGTAAGGTTCTCTTACCAAAGTTTTTCGCTTATGTTGTTTTTGGACCTTTTATTGAAATATTGTATTTAGTAAAAATAATTAGAAAAATATTGTAGTTTGGAAACTATTTAGGAAAATATGGTAGTTGGGAGGAGAGAGAAGATTGAAAAGTGGAAAAGACAAAAGGCGAGATCTCAACCTTCGACAAAGGCAAAGGTTGAGACCTCAACCCTCGACTAACGCAAGGCCTACTTCGACCAACGCAAGACCTACTTTGACCAACGCAAGGAGGCCTGAGAGAGAAGATTGAAAAGTGGAAAAGGCAAAGGTCGAGACCTCAACTCTCGATCAACGCGAGCCTTCGACCAACATAAGACCTATTTCGACCAACGCAAGGAGGCCTGAACTTTCGACTAACGCAAAGAGGCCTCAACTTTCAACCAACACAAGACCTACTACCAACGCAAGGCCTATTACCAACGTAAGGAGATTCCGCCGCACGTCCCGTCGCGTCGTCGCAGAGAATCTGCCGCAGGTCTCGTCACTTCGTCGCAGAGATTCCCTGAGGCGGAGCCCGTGACTTATGGTCGAGGGTTGAACCCTCGACCAAATGTCTTTAAATGACTGCCCCGACCTCTTTTCCTCCCACTATTTCTTCTTCGAATCCGACCTCTTCGTTCTCTCATTTTCCCACTATCTATCGAAATACTCTTTTTTGTCCAAATTTACGAGGTTTGCAAATTTGATTTATGAAATGTATATATATTTTTTTCCCTATTCTCATGCTATTTTTATTTTTACAGTATTTGTTGCTATTTGGAAAGCAAAGATCGATCGTTGTCACTTCGAGAAAGAAAAATAAATAAACCATTACTGAATTTGTAAGTTATCATTTCATTTTCTGATATTTATATTATACTAGACATACCATTTAAATCTAAATATGTCATTTTAATGTTCGTATTTATTTTGTTAATAGTGTTTGAATTGAATAATATTTATATATTGATGTTATGAGTTTCTATAGGTTAATGTTCTTGTTTATATTATATTAGATTTATCATATTAATATTATATTAGATCTACCATGTTATTTTTTTTAAAAAATAATATTGATTTTTAGAAGAAATAATATTGATCTTTATTAAAATAAATAATATTAGTTTCAGAATTTTTTAAAAATAATATTACCTTTTAATGTTCTTTTTGTTTTTTAAATTTAGTATTACAGTAAATTCTAATTTTTTAGTACAAATTTATATTTTCGTTGCATTTTAGATATTACTAGATTCTTTTTTAATATTAGAGTTTTTAGTTAAATAATTAGTGATGTATATTGTTGTTTTCCTTTTTTTAGAAAATGGCAGACAAGTGTTTGAGATTTATGTTGTTTACAAATTGTCATATGATTGATGGCGTTGATAGAGTTGAATATGATCAGCCATAGCATGTGGGGGTTTTAGCATAAATGTGAATAGTAGACTTATTTTTGAACAATTTGTTGAAATGATTGGGCTGTCACTTGGTGTATATATGAGATCAAACCACTTAGAAATAATATACAGACATCCTAATCTAACACCATTAGGATCTGCAAAGTATATGCCATTCTCCATTCATAATGAACAAGTGATGAATCTGATGTTTTCAATTGCAATGCCGCTCCCGAACCTAGCGCATTTACACGTTAATGTGAGTAGGGTAGGCTTGGATGTAGACTTGAATGCACAATCGTTGAGTCAATTTGAAGACTCGAATCAACGTATTGATCCTGATCCTGAATCAGTTGCACCAGCCTATGACGATGAAAATATGGCGGCTGGTAATCAATATAGGGATTTTAGAACAGAAACAGATGATGAATTCGAGGAGTTGGATTTCGATGGTCGTGAACATGAAATGCCGTCAGATACATTCCCTAATCTTGACATGAATATAATAGATAGCGTTAGAGAACATGACCCAGTTGTAGCCCCGGTAGTCGTTGACAATACCCAATTATATAAGAGTATGATTTTTCAAAACAAAGAAATGTTACAACATTTGGTCAAGTGTTCTACAATCAAGTGTCACGCACCATATGAGGTCGTGGAATCAACACCGGATATTTGGGCAATTCGATGTAAGAAATGGGAGGACGGTTACAAGTGGCGACTCCGTGCAGCGAAGAAAAAATCTCACAATTTGTTTGAGATTACTAAGTGTGTTGACCAACATACATGTTTTTACTCAGAGCTTAGCCAAACTCTAGTGCAATTAGATTTTTCAATGATTGCACTGGAGTTTTGTGAAGCTGTGAGGGAAAAACCGTCCATCAGTGTGGCACAACTACAATCTGACATCAAAACAAAATGGGGATACCATGTTCCTTACCATAGGGTGTGGGAGGGTAAATGAAAGGTATTGGCTAGAGTGTTTGGTGATTGGGATGACTCATACAAACTGTTGTCCAGGTGGTTGTATATGGTCAAGCATACAAATCCCGGCACACGAGTGAAATGGAGAATAAAGAGCACACCTACTGAAGGACATGTCATTCTTACTTCTGTATTTTGGGCATTTGGTCCTTGTATAGAAGCATTTAATAGATGTCGACCGATTATTCAAATAGACGATACTCACTTGTATGGAAAATATCGAGGAAAGTTGCTAATTGCTACATCAGTTGATTCAAATGGCCATCTTCTTCCTCTTGCATTTGCCGTTGTAGACGAGGAGTCTGCTGACACGTGGGGATGGTTTTTAAAACACCTCAGAGAAATTGTTATACATGAAGAGGTGTGCTTGATTTCGGATCGACATGGTGGCATCATCTCGGCAGTGAACAATCCAGAAAATGGTTGGACAGGGCCAAAATGTCACCATAGATTCTGCTTACGCCATATTGTAAGTAATTTTAATAAAAAATACAAGTTCAATACATTAAAAAATTTTGTATATCGTGTTGGATGTTAGTTCCAAGTTCGCAAGTTTAATAAAGCAGTGGAAGACATCAAGCGAATAAACAGGAGTTGTATGAGTTTTTTTGACAACATTGGTATTGAGCAATGGACTCAAGCGCATGATGGAGGGTTTAGGTATGGGTGGATGACGACGAATCTATCAGAGTGCATCAATGGAGTCCTCAAAGGAGCTCGAATGTTGCCGATAAATGCTCTTGCTCAAATAACATTCTACAAGTGTGTAAATTATTTTGAGAAAAAAAGAGGAGAAATAAGAGTTGCCTTGGAGCGTCGAGATAAATACACCCGATAATAATTTTCCTTTTAATAATCAACAATTTGTTCCAAATATGTTTATAATACTGAGTGAGTAAATATTCAGGTACTCACACGAAAAAATCTCAAAATGGGCTGCAAGATCTAGTAAACATGAAGTCCAATCATATGATCAATATGAAGGTGTATTTCATGTGAAAACCGGACATCACAGCCTCAATTCTAAAGGAGGAAATATTCAAATACTGAAGCTAAGTGATTCGAAACGCAACTGTTCATGTAACAAGTGGCAAGCATTTGACATTCCATGTTCGCATTTTATGACAGTTTGCTCATGATTTAACATGAACTATGAAGATTTCATTGAGGACTACTATAAAATGTCGACATACGCTGCATGCTACTCTCCTCATTTTCAACCTGTACAGCATGAAGACTACTGGATCACACCTCCTAATATGCCTATTTTACATGCCGACCCAACGTTATTGAGAAAACCTGGTAGACCAAAGAGTTCACGATACAATAATGAGATAGACTGGACAGAACCAAGTTCTCAAGTACGTTGCGGATTTTGTAATCAGTTAGGTCATAATCGAAGGAAATGTCCTTCGTTACGAAGACAGGCACCAGATAGTTAGAGATTTTTTCGTTAACATTTCTATCATGTAACCAATGTTTTAATAATAAAATTAATATTTTTATCATGTGCTCTCACTATATCACTCTCTCTCCCTTTTAAGTCCTAATTTATTTGTATGCTTTACACGATAAATATATAATTTGTTTTCTTCTAGATCATGGCTTTAAACCTAGGACCGATTGATCCCGATATTTTATACGATCAATCTGTTCATCGATCAACAAATGTATGGCAAGATCGGACTACAGGCGAGATGTGCTGTAGACGGCGTGAGGCGGTTGTTTATCATACCGTACCACTCCATCATCGCATACTACCACTTCTGTGTGCATCAAGCTTTTATGGGGTTGCCAGACTAAGATTCATTCAGTTAGACTGGCACCTGCACTTGTTGAGAGATGAATGCCAGAGACCCATACATTTCATGTGCCTACTGGAGAAGTCACTATCACGCTCTAGGACATAGAAATATTATTTGGGCTACCTGTCGATGGCGAGCCTGTTACCGGGGTAATGCATGACGACTGACTGCATATTTGTCAGATGCTACTCGGTATGACCCCGCCTGCAAATAAAATTAGGGGATCAAAGTTGAGTCTAACATGGCTGGGGACACAATTTCCAAGACTTGATAATGATGCAGACGAAGAATCTATCACGAGATACGCAAGAGCATACATACTGCAGATGATGGGTGGAAGTCTGTTTTCTGATAAATCAAGTCACTCGTGCACCTAATGTTCCTTCCACTTTTAGCCAATCTCCATGAGGCGGGACGGTATTCTTGGGGTGGAGCGTGTTTGGCATTGCTGTATAGACAACTATGTATGGCAACAAAACCTGATGTTCGTGAAATCGCTGGGCCTCTGATATTGCTACAAATATGGGCTTGGGAACGATTGCCAACAATGGCTCCACAACTTCGACATGTCAACGATCATCAATTAGCAGAACGAGCCTACGGTTCTCGGTATGTCATTTTAATTTAATTTAGCTAATATTTTTTGTGAATAATATAGTTAATTTTAAACATAAAATATTAATTTAATAATATAGGTGGAGAGACCAATTTTGTGTAACTAGGTCAGGTACACATGTAGTGAGTCAATATAGATATATGCTTGATCTGCTTCAACCTGACCAGGTATGTGAATACTAAACCCAAATGAATGTTTTATACATATTTTTTTATATACTTGTATTTAATATTTTTAATGTAATATGTTATGTTTCAGATTATTGGGAGCCTTACAAAGCTGTTATGGACACTTTGCCTAATTTTTGTACGAGCGGTCAAGACATATGGCGGACGATGAGCCCACTCATACGTTTTCACATTGGTGAGTGGCATCTTCCTGGGTAATCCGACAGTTTGGTTTCAAACAGGATGTTCCATCAGCGTGCAATACTGAACCCTTATTACATGACATTGACCTGAGAACTGCAGATTGGTCTGAAAAAGTTGCACATTTGGTAGTGCGATGGCACTATGGTAAAAGGTTTATTGCAGTCGGTGTTTCATTTGGGCAATTCGATAGGGATGCAACTCAAGATTACATCCTTTAGTATAATAATACTACGAGACACTACATTACTCGTCCAGGAGCGGCTTTGGGTCATTTGGTATATAATCAAATATTGTCTAATTATTTTTTATTTAAATTTTATTTGAAATATTATCTAATTGTTTTGTAATTGACAGAGATCGAGCAATAGTAGTCTTCGTGATGTTGCAACTGATCCAGATCAAGTATTTACTATATGCAATAATAGCGCAAGTTACATGGAGGAATTACACTACATGTACGATATACCTATTGCACCTCCACCAATTCGTAGGCATAGGGGACATGCTCGAGCAGAAGAAGATGAGTTTGATGCGGTTGACCATAATGTGGAAGAATTGCCTCCTATGATGCAGACGCAAACACAAAGCCAGACTGGTTATGGTAGTCCGATGATGATGCAACCAGCCTTTGGTTTAGGATATTATGATTCAAAAGCCGGGCCATCATCTTCAAACATGCATACATATGAACACGACGTCTATGAAGCGCCTGCAGAGGTACCAAAGCAACCAAATCCACCAGAGCAACCTAGAGTGCAAAGTCGACAACGCCAACCAGCTCGAAATCGGCGACGTTCGCCTTGTGGGACACATTGAATTTTTTTATTATTACTAATTTTAGTAGAAAAAAATAATAAATTGTTGTATTAATATTAACACTTTAATTTTATATTGGTTGGATAGTGATAAAATATATGTTTGTTGTTATAACGGTTTTTAAAAGAATGTTAGTTAAAATAATATTATTAAAGTATAATTCTAAATAATTTATAAAACTAAAATATTTTTTAAAATTTATTAAAGTATAATTCTAAATAATTTATAAAACTATAATATTTTTTAAAAATTTTTCAAAGTGGGGAGGTGGAAGAAGTGGAAGGGGAAGGTGGGGAAAAAAACAATTTAAAAAAAAATATATATATAACTCAAGCAAAGAAAAAAAAAAAAAGTCAAAAAAATTTTTAAATAAAAAAAAAATTTAAAAAACTACAATATTTTTCTAAATAATTTATAAAACTATAATATTTTTTAAAAATTTTTCAAAGGGGGGAGGTGGAAGAAGTGAAGGGGAAGGTGGGGAAAAAAACAATTTAAAAAAAAATATATATATAACTCAAGCAAAGAAAAAAAAAAAAAGTCAAAAAAATTTTTAAATAAAAAAAAAATTTAAAAAACTACAATATTTTTCTAAATAATTTATAAAACTATAATATTTTTTAAAAATTTTTCAAAGGGGGGAGGTGGAAGAAGTGAAGGGGAAGGTGGGGAAAAAAACAATTTAAAAAAAAATATATATATAACTCAAGCAAAGAAAAAAAAAAAAAAAGAAAAAAAAAAAAAAAAAGAGGAAAGAAGCAAAACACTCCCTAAATATCAACTCTCAATAAAAATTACAATATTTTCATAAATATTTCAAAAACTACAATATTTTTCTAAATAATTTATAAAACCACAATATATTTTTAAATTTTCCGTTGTTATTCGTAGCCTAAATTCGTTTGGATAATCGACTCTGAGTTAAGCAATGGATATGTCATGGGCTCTTAGTAGAAGAACAATTATAAAATTACCCTGAAAAGTGGAATCGTCCGATCATTGCCACAGGTTATATGCATTTATTGATTAGACGCATAAGATTGGAGTGTAGAATTTCAAATATGAAAGGACAACTCTTCATGTATACTGATATTGAGTCAGAAATTCATTGTTATCGATCCGGGCACTTTTGAGCTCAACGATATTGGGATTTTGTCTTCGATGGGTTTGGTTGGAATATGATTATCTCTTGGAAACATTCAAATCAGGACTTATTATCCTTGGTTTCCGTGGGACATTCTTTTAAAGGAGATGCAAAAGCGTTGTGGCTAGCCTGTAAACGTTCATTCTTTTGGTCTTTATGTGGTCTGAAAGGAATGGAAGGATCTTTAGTTATACTCATTCGTCTTTTGAGAGATTAATGAATTTACTTTTATTTAATGTGTTTTATTGGTGTAAATTTTCATATCATTTCAAAGGCCTTCTTTTCTATAACTGAGATCTCTTTTGTAATCCATCAAGGGTCGCAGAGCTTTTTACTAGAGGGTAATGCTGAATTCCTTATAGCCTTTTTATTTGGAATAGGAAATAGTAGCGCTTTGTCTATTGTGTCTTCCTATTTTCTTTGCTATCTTTGTTGTTGATAAGGCATTGTTGAGTCTGTACAGTTGGAGATCCTTAATTGGAAAATAATTAGTTTGGATGGTTCCATTCCACTTTCACAAACAATTTATTTGCAAAATGTGTTAACTGTGATAGTGATACCATTGGAGTTGGTGGCATCCTTAGCCAATTTACATTCTCTGCAGGGGTCAAAGTTCGAGCAGATGCTATATTACTTGTGTGATTTGTGCATGCACACCTTGCTGGAAAGACCAACCTGATACCACCTGTCTCATCCTTCACTTTGACAAGTGGAGGAAAGCTTGATGGTAATATTCTTTTTGTTTCTTACCAACCAAAGAGAGTCATGGATAGGATTCTTTGAACTTAGGACATCATTATAACATTTAGCGTTTGCAATAAGCTTAGAGTGGTTAGGGTGGTTAACAGTTTTTGGCCTACTCATGACAAAACTTGGTATAATCTCTCTTCACTTCCGGAGTTTCTTGAGAAAAAGATATGGTGTTTGATGTAGGCGCTGCTGAAACACACAGGTATCTCATTTTCTTATTTGATCCTTTTGATTTGTCTAGTTGTTTTCTTTTCTTTTCTTTTCTTTTTCCTTCTTCCCTTTAAGTTATTGGGTAGTAAACGTATTAGGATAATCCAATCAGATTGCCATAATGCCTCCGCAGTATTCTATCCATCTTAATGTGTTATTAAATTGAGAAAAAAAAAAAAAGTCAACAAAATTTTAAAAATAGTCTTGAAATAAGATTTAACACAAAGATTGGAGAAGACCGTTTCCTAATGTGGGAAGTCAACTTCAGGTAGGTTCCTATAAGCCGATCAAGATCAATAAGACAATTACCTTTAAAGTATGAGCCAACAAGAAATTCCATTTGGGAAAGCAAACATAAGTATTCATTCCAAACTGAATATCAGTGCCAAAATAATCTGACATGATCACGATCAAAGGGTGATGGCAAAATAAATAGGATCACTCTCTAGTTATAAGTAAAGTTGATCGAAGATTCAAGATAAATGAATTACATGAATAATACAACCTTACTTGAACAAGATTTGTTCTATAGGTTGCACAACAAGAATAATAGCAATAAATAGGGTTTAAAAACAGAAGAAATATTTGAAGGGATAGCAAAGCAATCTCCAAAGAACCTCTACTACAAAACTTATTGACCTACAAATGAAGACATGGTCTACTAAATGTAGCTTCCATTCATGTCAATTTAAAATCAATTTGGTGTAAGGTTGATACCAAATAATCTCCAAAGTAATAGGTATCCAATTGTTCAATATTTATAATTGATGATAGAATCATACAAACTCTATGCATTGCTTAGGTTTCTGATGCACTCTTTAGCTCTATTAGACTACTTCATCTTGCTGTGGTCTAATGGAGAACTTGCATGTTGTTTGCTTCTTGTTTGCTATTTCTGGTGAGGGTGCAATGCACCATCATTGTAAAATTCTCCCATATTTAGCCCGATATTTATGTTTCTAATGAATATTAGTTAACTTGGACTTGTACACTGATTATGAAACAATCCGTGTATGGACCCTGGATTTAGCCCAAGATCCATTTAATGGAACTTGTGTCAACCCTTTGCTTGGACATATTTGTCCCTTTGAGCTACTTGCTATGATGCACCTTTACAGGATAAGGTTTACAAATCTATTTTTCTTAACATTCTTTCGGTGGTCTCTTCTTTATTTTAGGAACACAATATTGCTACTTTTGGCTTCATTCTTATTGGCACTCTTTCCAGCCTACTTTTCTCAAGCCGTCAGAGTGTGGCAATACTGCTTTACTGTGTGCCTTCTGTTCCTCCCACTTTACAGCCAAATTTGATTCTGGCAACTTGCAACTTGTTTTCTTGTGAAAACTAACCATTAGAGGCTTGTCAATTAACTTAATTCATTCAAATGAATCTAAGTGGCAACCTTGAATGCCTACTTTTTGGACTTTGTATAAAGGTCTCATTCTCAATAATTCTTGTGCCACCCTTTCTAGATAAGCGTGTGATGTAATAGGATTGAGATAATTTGGTAAATTCAAGTCAATGTTGGTTAATCCTTGATTAATTACATTTTTAGTTACCCAATTAGTTTTTAGTTTCTTTTTAAGTTATCCTTTTAGGATTCTTTTAATTCTTTATAAATAGAGAGTCTCCTCTTGTATTAGACAAACTTTTGATGAGTAATAAAGACTTGATTGCATTCTTGGAGATGAATTCTCTTTTCATCTATTTAGGCTACATCGGCATGTCTTTCGGCCACTTCTTGCTTCTTTTTGCACTCGGTACTTTTGTTAAGTTAGTTTAGAATGCGAACAATAGTTCCACAGTGGATCCATCTTATACAAGTAAATAACAACACTGATATGAGGGAACTTCTTGGATGAAAAAAATAAATAAATAAATCAAATTCCATGTAAATTTAAGCCTAGAGTGTAAGTATCAGGGGGTTTGTTATTTTTATTTATTTATTTATTATTATTATTATTTGAAAAGAGCTATCTCTTTTGTTTGATAGCAAAATTGCGTTTTTTATCCACTATTTGGTCCCTATCTTTAGATCAGTCTTGAGTTGCTTACGTTTGCACACTAAACTAGCACTAACTTCTCCCAAAGACTCTAAAATGTTCCTCGTACTACATGATGCATAAAAGATTTTCCACCACTTTTTCAAATAGGCCTCATCATTGACGTACTTCTACAAGTTGGCACCTTGATCTTCCTCTACGTAAAAATTGATTTTTTGGAACGTTTATCTTATTTTAATGCTTTTTTCGTAGATTTTTCTTTAATTTTAAAGTTATTTATTATTATTTTTTTTCATATATAGCCAAATGAACTAACTTATTTACAAATATAACAAAATGAAAAAATAGTCTATCACTGTCTAATAGACACTAATTGATAGATAGTGATAGATGATAATAGTCTTTTACTCTCTATTAGTAACAGTAGTTTATAGTTGTTTATCAGTTTGAATTTTTTTTTTTATTTGAAAATATTTTTAACAATTTTACAATTTAAAACAATTACCTTTAAAAATATTGAATAATTATAAATACTACTTTATTATTTTTTATATAATTATTTAATTTCATTTTATATTTACAAAATGAGTAAAACAAACACAAACACCTAACTCCTAGACATTAATTATCTTTACCAAAACGAACTTAGCTCCACGATAATTGACATGATTTTCTATTAATCCCCATTCCCCCAATTATTGTACTAAAAAAAGACATTAGTTATCTTAATATCTAAATATAGGTATGATCCAACAAGATTAGTAAGTCTTTGGACATAACTAGATTGCTTTATTATAGTTTTTTTTAGCACATTACGTGATTTGTAACTATTTATTATTCTTTGATAATTCGTAGCTCTTAAAAAAAATGTTTGACAAAAAAATTTGGGCCATGTTGGTCGATCAAAAAGGTAGTAATTTGATTATTTTCATTTCCACATGTTACTCGACTTAATTTATACGATGTGTGCTGATACACTACCTAAGACCAAATCAAGACACTCTTCAAAGTTCAAACCAACTTTATCTGAGCACTACCTTTCTTAGGCACACCCACGAAGTTTATTTCATACTTTTAATAAACAAATACAGAACAATTTATTTCATACTTTTAATTTTATAATAATGATTTATTCTTTATTGAAAAAAAATGTAGTTAAAGTTTATTGAGATTTCTTGGTTAATAAATTCACTATAGACCGAATGTGTTTATAGACTATAGACTAAGGGCGTGTTTAGGCTCCTAACTTCAAGAAGGTGAAGTGTGCTATTATGACCCATTCTATGTTTGGGGCTCCAATTGTAGTAGTTGGTATTTCTAATTATTATAACTTACAATTAAATTTTGTATTACTATTTCAAATACTCTATTTATTACCATGTTTACTATTCCAATCCATACTAAAATAGTCAAACTATTATAACTCGGGGTGGCCATTCAAGCTAAAAAATCGAACTGAAAACTTAGTGAAATCGAATAATGCGGTTCAATCCAATTTGAAAAAATTTTGAAACCGAATTATTCAGTTTCGTTTCAATTTCGAAAACCAAATTTGAAACTGAACTGAATCATTTTTAACTAATATATATATATATAAAAGCAAAATTGAACTCTTTTAATTTAAGAGCCAAACCGATTTTAAAATCGAACTAAATTGAATCATTTCTAATTAAACATATATATACATATTTTTTTAAAAAAATAGAAAAATCAAATTAAAAACCGAACCAATAAATCGGTTTAGTTCGCTTTCACATATACAAATTTTAAAATTTTCGGTTCGTTTCAGTTTGATCACCAAATAGAACCGAACCATTTTCACCCCTAATTATAACCTACTAACTATAACAATCAATTCAAGGCTCAAACACCCTCTCAATTGTTAAATAACAAATACGCTTACTTATGAGAGGATTTTTATTCTAAAGAATAAATTATTACAAATTTTTAAATTTAGGGTAGAAGAATTAAATTGTTATATATTAAAGTTACAAGTAAAATTTAAATGGTTACTTTATATGAAAGTTTAAACCACCTTCCTAACGGAAATTCTACTATATGTGAGGATACTCTCATCTCATTCACAGATAAATTGCTGAGGTGTTCTCTTAAAAAAAAAAAAAGAAAAAAAAAGAAAAAAGCTGTGCAGTATAAATGTATAATATGTGGAAGAGATTGGTAGTAAGAATGGGCATAGACTGTAGCATCATGATCCTTAAATAATCGGATAAAGCTGCAAGTTCTGTCTCTCACGCAGCTCTTTCCTCTTTTGCGTCTTCTTCAATAATCACTGTTCTTGTCACGCCTTTTTTTTTTTTTTTTTTTTTTTTTTTTCTTCTTTTTTTTTTTTTTTTTTTTTTTTTTTTCTTCTTTTTTTTTTTTTTTTTTTTTTTTTTTTCTTCTTTTTTTTTTTTTTTTTTTTTTTTTTTTCTTCTTTTTTTTTTTTTTTTTTTTTTTTTTTTCTTCTTTTTTTTTTTTTTTTTTTTTTTTTTTTCTTCTTTTTTTTTTTTTTTTTTTTTTTTTTTTCTTCTTTTTTTTTTTTTTTTTTTTTTTTTTTTCTTCTTTTTTTTTTTTTTTTTTTTTTTTTTTTCTTCTTTTTTTTTTTTTTTTTTTTTTTTTTTTCTTCTTTTTTTTTTTTTTTTTTTTTTTTTTTTCTTCTTTTTTTTTTTTTTTTTTTTTTTTTTTTCTTCTTTTTTTTTTTTTTTTTTTTTTTTTTTTCTTCTTTTTTTTTTTTTTTTTTTTTTTTTTTTCTTTTTTTTTTTTTTTTTTTTTTTTTTTTTAATTTTCAATTTCCTTTTCTCTTCGAATAACAGCAATCGAAACTGACACGCCGAAAAAGAGTTTCACTGTGTGTCTGTATTTGTTTGTGAGAGTTGAACCTGATATTATCTTTGATAGAGATTTAGAACCAACAAATCAACAAACAGACAAAAGCCCATAACCCCACGTTTCCCCTCTCTTTCTTTCCCTTGATTCCAAGGTGTTTTACCTTAACCCCTTACCAGACACTAATCTCATGGTTAAAAGGGAATATTTTAGCTCTTAATTTGCTGGGTGTTTTGATAATTTCATATTCTTGATTGTGGTATGTCTTCCAAATTTTGATTTCGCCTTCTACTTGTACATTCTGAAATCTCTGTATGGGAACTGTAACTGTACATGATTATGGGAAAAATGGTTATTTCTTATAAATACCTCCAACCCTCCTTAATCTTTTCATCTTGTTGGGACCGCCATGCTTTCCTGCACTGTTTGTTAATACATATCTTTTGGTTTTTCGTCAGTCGAATGCCATTTCTCCATCTGGGTTTCACAGGATGTCGGCGGTTGAAGCTCCCCGTGGTGACCCGGACCCTGCCAATCCGAGCTCTGTGCCATTTCGCGATGCTCGTTCAGCAGCTGGGAGCTGCAGCGACATGTCGGTACTTGATGATTCCGACGACCAGTCGTGGCACTCGGTTTTCGACTCTACAGCATGGGGATCTCACGGCGAGTGCCAGTTTTCCGGCGAGATAGAGGGTGTTCCGGACGCTGAAATGGGTCATTTCATCTCGGAGAGCTCGTCGGAGGTGGATTTGGAGAGCGGGGATTTGGAGGTGAAGGTGCATTTGGGCAAGATCGAAAGGGATTGCAGAATTTGTCATTTGGAGCTGGAAAGCGGCGGAGGAAGAGATAATTCTGATACTGCTATTCAGCTTGGTTGTTGTTGTCGAGGTGATTTGGGTACTGCCCACAAGCAATGTGCCGAGACTTGGTTCAAAATCAAGGGAAATACGTAAGTAATTATTCTAATTAACTCCCATTTTCCCCCATCAGATTTCATCCCCTCCAGAATCCCAATTCTTAATTTTATCTCTCCATCTTTCTTCAATGTATCTTTTGATCATCAATGATTTTTGTTGAAGTCTTACTTAGAATTGGATTACCTTGGTTGCTAGTAGTTATAAATCGAAAAACTAAGCTCCTGAAAGATAAGAAAACGATTTTTTTTTAACTTGAGGATGAGCATTGCTAGGGAAACATGCCTGAATCTCCTTTGCCTCTTCTTTTAGCAACAATTCTCTTGAGTGTTCTCCGGCGAATCGCCCCTGAACAGTTCCATCTCTATGTTGTGTTCTGTAAATTCATTATGACTACAAACTTTGAGTGCTTAGATCTTCTGCAGTCAGCATTTGGTTTTCTTCATAGTACTTGAAGTAATCAACTCAATTTTGGTGGATTCTTTCTTTCCTAACTAGTTGTTCAAATTTAGCATAAGTACAGTATGATGTAGATAAGTTAAAAAAATGATGTATCACATATCTAAAGTTTGGATATCTCCTTTTTCTTCTTTGCATTTAAATATATGATGGTGTCACACTTAAGTTCCCATAAATTTCCATGTGGCAAAGTTGAACTTACAAACTTATCCATAGCTAGTCCCTTCCATCATTTTTGTGATAGCATAGATCAGATACGTGTTATCTTTTTTCAGACACTTAGAAATTGGGCAGACGAATTAGAATTCTGGTTAGAAACCTTACATCAACTAGATTTTGTTTGTAAAGCTTCACTACTGAGAATGAATATATTGTCATTAAGTTAAGGTCTTCTCATATTACAAGGTGTCCATCAGACATGAATGGGGTATTTGATTGTTTGTATGAGCATGACTGTTCTCGAACGTAGAAATATCATTAGTATATCTTGAAGGCGTCGAAAATCGTTTAACTCTCTAGATAGGAACTTTCAATCAATCAAATTTAGATTTTTTTGCTGGTTGGTGTATTATGTATATATCAAATCCTTATGCTAGATGATCCCCCATCTCAATGAAAATTCGAATCTCTAACCAATTGAATTATGCTCAGGTTGTATATGTCGATACCTTGTTGTTATGAGTTATGACTATTAACTTGACAAGCAATATGATCTTTTCCTTGTAGAATTTGCGAGATATGTGGGGCAAATGCACAAAATGTTGCAAGTCAACAAATAAATGAACCAAGCACTGCGGTTGCAGCTGCAATAGCATCCTCAGCTTTGACAGCACCCGTGACTCTCGTTGAGACTCGAACAATTTTTCACGGTCGACGCATTATGAACTTTCTGCTTGCTTGCATGCTCCTTGCATTTGCAATGTCTTGGCTTTTTCACTTCAAGTTAATGTCATAGACTTAGGAAGATCACTTGCATCTACTGGAGGAAGAAAATAATTAATTAAGAATGGAAAATTTGGGGCATTCCAAGTCCTTGCGGCCTTTGTATATATATTTATACTTCAGTTTGTTTAGTTAATTTTGACGAGGCTGGTTTGTCTAGGCATTTCTCAGTTAGGGTTCGGTAAATAGAACTAGAAGTACCTCTTTCTAAACCTGTTATGAAAATAACTACAAAATTTTTCTAATTTTCTATCTTAATGTTATGTTATTTTGTTGTGAATTGTGAAATAAACTGATGAATTTTGCAATTACCCCAAAAGGATCATAGTTTTTTTTTTTTTTTTTTACCCTTTTTAGAGTAAAGGATCATAGGCTTTGCAAACTTGTGGATTTGCTATGACTGAGTGTTCTTTCATTTTTTATAAACTTATAACGTCTTTTTGGCAATATTTGTATATAAATGTAACTCATCAAAACTGTTCAGATCTAAAAAAAAAAATTCGAATTTCCACTTCTATTGTGCTTTACACACACACACACAAATAAATAAATAAATAAAATAATGTTCTCCATGGTCCCCTAATTGAAATGACATGTTTATTTAGCAGTTATGTTTTACTTTCTACGCAATAGTAAATTATATAAAACTTGAATTAAATTGTACACAAATCATCATACGTACGAAAGTTATATAACTATTTTTTTCTTTTTTGGCTTTAAACTATTTTCGAAAACCATTATTGTAGAATTTTAGTTTAAATCTTATTTTGGTCCCTTAACTTTTAAAAATATCTATTTTAGTCCTTGAACTTTGAATATTATTTTATTTTGATCCGTAAACTTTTAAAAATGTTCGCGTTAGTTCTCGAACTTTTAAAAAATGCTTATTTTGGTTTCTACTATATTACGATTTTGTTAACTCTTGAACAAAATAACGAGGTGACATGTATTTTTGGATGACTAGCTACCAAATAAAGTTGGCTACACTAAAAAATCTAAAGTTTCATTTTGAACAAGGTAGCACAACGGGAAAATTTAAAAGACATTTTTAGTTCAAAATTTTAATCATTTAATATTTTGACATGTTGGTTGTTAATATCTTACTTCACTTTCACCTTTATCTTGCTCAACATCTAGAGCCTTGTTATCCAAAAAGAGAAGCTTCTTCAACATAAATAAGAGAAGCTTCTTCACATTTATGTTGAAGAGTTAACATAATTTCAATAGTAGGGCCTAGTATAAACACTTTTTAAAAGTTTAGGGATTAGAACTAACATTTTTTAAAATTCAAGGACTAAAATAGAACAAGACTCAAAGTTCAAGGACTAAAATAGGATTTAAACCTAAAATTTTATTGTTTCTAAATGACTCGAAAATACCAACGTAAACATAATTCAAAAAGAGACCTCTCACAAAGACATTTAATCTAATTTGATAAGACGTGTTTCTTAGAATATATAATATTTAACATGATATCCCTAAGGAGGGCATCGGCCAGCATTTCAGATAACAGTAAGTAAACTACAAGCCAAAGAAAAAGGAAAAGTCCCATTCTATTTGATATTAATGTCTCCAACAGGCAGTTTGATATCAAGCACAGCCTTGTCAAATGTGTTCCTCACATGCTGACACACCACCATCAAGTTCTGACAAGCATCTTTCAAAACCTCTCTTGCAGGATCACCTGCCATGTTCAATCAAGAAAATCCCTTTCATCAGTATCTCTAATGCTAATGCTAATTCTAATAATGCATAGTCACTTCAACAAACAGCCTTCTGTTTGCTATATATTGCCCCTACCATTTCCATGTGCTTTGCTTTCTTTTCCCTAGTAATCAATAATAACTTTGCCTACTTTCAACTGCAGATCATTGGGTTCCCCAACCCCAACTATGGGGAAAGAGTAAAGACCATTCATTTGGGACACTATTTGTCTAGCCTCAACCTCAAACATCTTGGTTGGTTGGGCTTCACTTCACAGTTGCAAAAGGGTATGCACATATGTTCAAGTTTAAATTATAAATTTAGGACCCTTTTGAATAGGATCTATTCTATGGGTTCTACAACTATGTCCTTGAGTTCTAAGGTAACTCGATAGTTGTGCCTAACAGGTATTTTTGTTTTAAAAAGTTTTAAATATGACTTTCAAACTTTGAAGTGTAATTAATCATGTGTAGTCATGGTAATGAACATTATTGACTAGACAATAGTGTGACATGTCCTACAGAACAAATATTGATTGATACACTTATAGCATTGCATAACAAAATGGGTAACGAAATATAATAAACTGGCAACATACTATCTTTTCAAAGCAATGTATCAAATCTCTTTTACGTGCTATAACCTTTTTTTTCTATAGTTATCCACTTCCTATCACATTATGTCATATCAACTAATGTTTCTCTAACACACAATCCCACAATGTTGAGTTATTAGTGTTGATGGTAAGAATTACGTACAATAGCTTTTCAAACTTTAGAAACATGATTGAATTTCGTTAAGGTTATGAAACTTTACGACCCTTTTTTAAAGTACAAAAATATATATATATATATATATATTCATACTTATAAAAATAACGGGGAACTACTTCTAGCAAAAGCAACAAGGATCCAACATATGTTCTTCAAAAAAAGTGATTTTATCTAAAGACTTTTCTTAGAAGAATGACACTTCGCATATAAGCTATATATCTCATGAATGCATAGATTGGATGTGTGTAAAGAAGAAAAACCAGAAAAGAACAAATCTAATCATTAGAAACAATGTCCTAAATTGAAACCAGTTGGTTACACTTCAGATAGTCAAACTACCTCAAAATATTACCTGTTGTCTGGACTCTAATATTAACTCGATTGTCTGAAGGATGAGGAATGCTGTACCCACAAAATGTCACTCTTGGACTGCAAGATGATGTTATAAGTCATTTGAAAGTATGTCGGATATGATTTATTAAAGAACAACAACAATCTAAACCAGCTTTTTTAAGAAGGGGGAAAGAAAAAACAACCAAACTATCAATTCCTCTTGCTTTAATAGGTGAAAAAAGATGACAACAATACTTATAACTCTTCTGAATGAACAATTTTCACAAGACCTAATTATCAATTCCTCTTGCTTTAATAGGTGAACCCATATTATTATTAACACATGCAGTGGTGGTACATTATTTATCAATTTATGCATCACGGGTTATCCAAGGACCTAATTAATTCTTCAAGGACCTTGTTAATGATATGTTCACAAGAACTAATAATCTATTTAATTCTTTATCTCATGAATTAATAGAAGTCAATGATGAAATGGTTAGATATGATAAGCGGACCAAGAACTGCAAATTCTTTGGCATGTGCATGCCTTGTTAACATTTCAAAATATTCAACCAAGAATAACTGAATAAGAGCTCCTACTCTTGATTCAAAGTGTATCTGAGAGCATTTGCAAGTGTATGATCTTCATCAGCCATTGAAAATGTTGATTTGGTCTCATCTGTGAAGGATCCATGTTCCATTGCTATACGAAAAATGAAAAACCAAACAGAATCAGCATCTTGATTAAAACTGAAGGCAAATAAATTGAGAAGATCAAGGAAAATAAACCAAAAAAAATCAGCCAAAATTCTACAAAACCAACGGAGCCAAGAAGTTGAAATCTCTTTCACACCAACTCTTAAGAAATGAAATATCAATCTCGGGGAGTTCACAGAAGTACAGGCACAGAAAATTAGCTAGACTAATTTCATGATTATTCAATTATCCCCAAAAACTTCTAATCTATAATACATACATATAAGTAGCTCGAAGAGGAAACTTTTGATAAGTTATTTCTTCGAGACTATATTACTATTCTTACCAGCTTTAATTGACCAGATGCTACTCCTAAGAGAGGCATGGGCTAGTAGGAGAAGCCATTGAAGTATTAGGGCCTGAGTATGAAGATGTTTAGAGTGTGCTATTGAGCAATAAACGTATCATTATCCTTGCATTGCATTCTTTCCTACCAATTGCACTTTTGGGGAGAATTAATTATGACTCTCTTACACAGTAAGTATTTGAATTTAGAGCTAGAGTACCACGTCTAGTTCCACAGGGCACCTTGAGAAATGATTGTAGTAAGAAAAGAAGAAAACCATGATGCAAGGCATCATTTTTACATTAGGGATACCTATTAGGTTTTTAATCTAAAAAGTTCTAAGGAACGAATCAACATGATTTGCTCCAATCTTAAAGCTTAGGAGATTTTTTTTTAAATTTTTTTATTTTATTATATCTATGAGTGTCCGGACCAGTTTATACGTACCTCGACTAATCTCACAAGACACTTGCCCGATCAGGTAACATTTAGGTGTCAAGCAAGCTCATAAAATATTAATTCTTAAGTAGGTGACTATTATGGATTGAACCCATGACCTTTTAGCCATTTATTGAAACTATATCTCTCTTTTTATTACTAGGCCAATGTTTACAACTTAGGAGATCTTAAGCTAACTCCTATAGTATCATCACCTCTAGATATTGTAAATAAGAAACTAATACATGAGCTCACACATTAGTGGAGTGCATTCAGTCAGTTTTTAGGTTTTGGGCATGCAGCATTGGACCACATATATTCTAGCTCTCCTTATAGGATAGTACTGGTGTGTAACTAAAATTTCAGATCAATTCACTATTCTTTAGTTTCCAAGCGACATGAGTAAACAAGTTTTCAGTAAAGCACCAAAAATTGAATCACTAACCAAAATAACTACACCATACCTTAACGTAACTATAAACACAAAGAAAATTACGTCCACACAACCTAGAATTAGATGGTTTGAAATACCCATCTTTTGACACAAATTCAATTAGATTCTTCATAACTAAAACTGAAAAAAATCAGTCAATTCAACAAGGACGAACACAGCTAATGCTTCCACGCGAACGGGGAATAAGCAACAAACATTCGCATGGCTCACTTGTTGATGGGTGAACTAACCATATATATATAGAGAGAGAGAGAGAGAGAGAGAGCGAGCGTGAGAACTGATTACCGAGAGAGAGAAGGAGGGCGAGAAGCGATGGAGTTGCTGGGTCGGTGGCCGGCGGGCCGGTGGGTTGTTGGAGGACGGAGAGAGCAGAGACGGCGGGATTGATTCAAAAAACTAAGGGAGCTGAGTGGGGTTTAGGCTCTTTTTTTGAGCCACAGATGTTGACAGGCCGATTCGATCATGCTGGCTCGGGTTTTGAACCGATACCAAGCTGGTCGGTCAACCAAACCGGTCAAAATCGGGTTTTTCAGTTTTAGATACACATACATGGAGAGAGTGCAACCAAAAATCGAAAAATCGAAAACCAAACTAATCTAATAGTTTGGTTTGATTTTTTAATATAAAATTGGACATGTTAATTTGTACTCGAAAAAAAAAATTAGATCAATTTTCTTATTTGAAAAACCAATCAAAATTGAACCAAGTAAATGATATATATATCTTTCAAAATAAATTCAAAACATTAGGTATAGTTTAATATTTTAATTATTATGATGTATATGTATTTGTATGCTTTTATTTAAAAAAGTACAAAAAATAAATAAATATATATAAAAAATTGAGAATCAAACTGATAATAAATCAAACCAAATAAAAAATAATCTATTTATTTTGTCGTGGATTGTATATTAATTTCTATTCATTTTCAATAAGATTATTGGTTTAGTTTGATTTGGTTCGATTCTTAGTTGGACCAGACCAACAAACGGGTCGAGAACCCTACAAAACAAATAAGTATACCCCTTAAACCTAAAATCAAAAAGTATCAACTTGGTAAAATTCTTGGCATTGCACCGTCGTCCCTGGGATTTAGCAGCGGGGTTTTGCCTCCTCTATCAACTGCTGATCAGATTCATCGAACCCATCAAAACCCAGAGCTTCAGTCTTGAAATTTGCATTGGCCGTTAGTTTGAAGTGAGTTTATACAGATTGTCTTTTCGGTTTGTTCTAGATAAATTGTTCCGCTTTGGTGGGTAATCGAGTTTTGGGGTTGTGATTTTTGTTTGATTCAGAGTGTAAATGGCTTCCCCAAACGATATGCCATCGGCTGTGGACAAGGAACAGGTTGGTTTCTATTTCTTTATTCGGGTTTTCCCCCCGTTTTTGCAAATTCCTTGCCGTACTACTTGGATTGAGAGTATCCCAGATCATGAGTCGAATCTGTGTGTTTTATTTTTGCGGGTTTCTCCAAATTGGACAAATATAATTGTTAGGGCACGAAGGACAGAGATAGAGGATGGTTGTAGGATAAAATTTTCATTAATTGAATGAAAGCCACTCATTAGGCAGCTAGGTTTCAAGCTTTAATTTTATCTTCCATGCTTTAGTATATTTTGTTACTGAACTCTGTCCATTTGGAGTGATAAATATGGTCACTTTATCATGTTGATTTAACTTAAATGTAGATCATAAATTCATAGATATCAACACACACTTATTTCGATGTTTTTGCATTTGCGCAGATATTTGGTATGGCAGAAAAGGAGATGGAATATCGAGTTGAATTGTTCAACAAGTAGGTTTTATTTCATTTTCTTCTTATTTCACCTTTTTAATAAAAATATTTGGAAAATGATAGATAGATAGATAGATAGATAGATAGAAGCTCTTTCATTGAAAAAGATTCTATATGTGCTGTTTAATTGAGATATCTGAGCTTCATGTTTCTACCTTCTTCATATACTTTGACCTCATGCCTTTCTATTTTTGTCTTTCAGGCTTACGCAATCATGTTTCAACAAATGTGTTGATAAGAGGTAGAACAGTTGTCTTACATATCCATCTTTGAATATTGCATGATTTCTAATCATAGAATTCAATTCCTTAGAGCTGTAGTTTTGGCATTAAAAGATTGATTCTATCTCATTCATATGAGATTTATACATGGTCTTTTGTCATTTAACAACTTTTTAGGTACAAGGAATCTGAGCTCAATATGGGTGAAAATAGTTGTATTGACCGCTGCGTTTCCAAGTATTGGCATGTAAGCTGATTTCTATCTTTTATGCTCTGTTTTTTTGGTTTATGAGATGAGATATGTGATGATCAAATAGTACACAGCACTTTATTAATCACATTGCCCTTATTCAAGTATCATGTTTAAATAAGATCTTTGTAGTGTTTGGAACAAAATTTAAATGAATCCATGTGTTTTTGTTGTCTACTTATGATCTACAAATCAATACTTGTTATGGATATGGTAAAATCAATCATATTTGACTGAGGCATGGATACACATTTGATAAACGAAACTTTGTGTCTTTTGATCAAATAGAAGCCATTGGTAAATTCCTCTTATTGTGACACCCTGGATTTTCTTTTTGAAATTTCAACAAACATGTAGGTTGAGGGATTCAAACCTCTGATCACTTAGTAGATGTAGTCGAGCTATGTTCAGGTTAACATGAGCCTGGATTACCTATAAAGAGTTAAAGCACTTTCCCTTGCATTCCAACTTAAAGAAATTTCACACACTCAGTGATGAAACCTCACTTGACTTGCATCTTATTGTGAATTGACGTTTTGTGATGTGAGAGTACTAATAGGGGATGTATTTTGGGAATATTAATAGGATATTAGTAAGGGTATACTGGTAGTTAGCTCAAAGTGACTCGGGTATTAGAGGTAGTTGGGGATCTTAGAGTGGAGGGAATTATCTTTTGCGATTGTTTGACTTTGGGAGAGAAATAGCTCTCTCGAAAGGCTATTGAGTATTGATATTGGAATTTTTCTTACAATATTGAAATATAGTTCTATTTTGTGTTTCATGTTATTGGGGTTCGAACACACGACTAAAATGCATAAATGGTCTATGGGACTATTTCTCCCACAGTTTTTCCCACAACTTAAGAATACTTCCTTAGGCCTAATTTTAAATTCATTCCTCCTTAAAGATAACCGCTTCTTCCATTTGCTTGTTTATGATAAAACAATGTCTTTGCTTGAACTTGCATCATCCATTTTTGTTGACTACTTGAATTGATCCGAATGGTTTTTTTTCTACTTAATTTTATTATGGTATTGATTTTTAGTCTGCTGTGCTTCAGGTAACCAATTTAATCGGCCAGCTACTCGGGTCTGGTAGACCTCCAATGTGAGTTATTTCCTGATCTGAATAATTGTTTGGTGAGTTGGGAATGAAGAACTTTGGTCTATACATTTTTGGTCTGATTGATTCTCCATCTCATGAAATAATTTAGTTTTTCTGTTCGAGAAAGCATTGGTAATGGCACATTCTAGTCAATTTTATAATTTTCATTTCACCATTAACTATGATTTTAATTTTCTAGAAAATATTAGATTGGGTCTTTATACCCTTTTTTCGTTGCTCAAGATCCTGGTGGCTATACTTTGCCAGTTAAATACACCTTTCTTGTCAATTCTTCAATTTTAGTGTCTGGAGAGGAAGGTTAAACAAAGTCTTATAGTACTTCGCCTCTTGAATGGGCAAGAATGCTATCGTTATGATATATCACAATATGATACAATTTATATAAGATTTTTGAATGGACGGCAAAAAAGATTTGTGTTCGAATGAGATTTGACCAACCCTTTTTGAAAGGTTTTTGAATCCTTCACTAGCTTCAACATTTTCTTATCCTCTCTCTCTCTCGATCTCGTGCATTCTTTTTTCCTCTCGCATGTGGTCGGGAATGCTCTTTTTTCCTTTTTCTCGTTTTTTCATTCTTGCTCTGTTCTTATTTTTGCTTCCATTGGGGTATGCACATCTAGAAATGTTGCCAATTGCCATGTTTGTTGCTGGCGAGTTGCATTTTTGTGCATTGAAAGGGAAGCAACACTGTACTCATCCAAGGAAGAAGACGAGGAGGGGGCTGTGGTTAAATGCATGAGAGGAGAGGAAGAAGAGCGAGAGGAGAGGAGAGGGAACGAGAAACTAATATGAAAAGACATATATATTCATCAAAAGAGCTAAAAGAACCACCTCGAATTGGCACTGTGTTGAGGATCAGTTTCGGGGCGGGCAAGGGGTAGAGGGAACTCCTCTTGCAGGACTAAACAAGAAGAGCCCTCCAATTGTTAATTACGGAGAGAATTTGGTGTAATTTGTGCATCACCAAGAGACTAACAAAAGCCTAAAAGGAATCAAAAGACGTAGACTTATCTTCAAACATCCTACTACCCCAAGACACTACAATAGTGCACAAGTAGCACATAAAGGGTTTTTCCTTCGTCCCAAAAGGTTCTACCATTAAGACCCTCCATCATTCAACCAAAGAGCTTGAAGGGAGTTATAAGAAATTTGGCAAAACTGAGTTACATTTTATTTGGGCCCAATTTTTTAGGTTGGTCAGTCAAATTATTCAATTTACCTAATTATTTTAGCCATTTGTTATGATTGAATTCAAGTATACTCGGTATGTTAATTAAAATACATGGGTTTGGATGAAACCGATGAAATTACATTACCAAAACAGTAAAAGCAGTGGCATACATGACCATAGAAATTTTAATTATAATTAATCTAAAGACAGATGCCAATTAATAATAATTAGGACTATATGAATTTTGAAAGTGGTATGAATTAAAAACTTTAATCAATATTATTATTGTTTTTTTTTTTTTTTTTTTTTTTTTTTTAATTTAAATATTTTTTTTTTTTTTTTTTTTTTTTTTTTTTGAGTGCAAGAATTTACAACCTATTTTAGATTTCATTTGATAAATATGGCATATGGATTAAAATTTTAAATTTTCATAAAGTCAAATTTTAAGTTTAGATTTCATTCGATAAATATGGCATATGGATTAAAATTTTAAATTTTCATAAAGTCAAATTTTAAGTTTAGATTTCATTCGATAAATATGGCATATGGATTAAAATTTTAAATTTTCATAAAGTCAAATTTTAAGTTTAGATTTCATTCGATAAATATGGCATATGGATTAAAATTTTAAATTTTCATAAAGTCAAATTTTAAGTTTAGATTTCATTCGATAAATATGGCATATGGATTAAAATTTTAAATTTTCATAAAGTCAAATTTTAAGTTTAGATTTCATTCGATAAATATGGCATATGGATTAAAATTTTAAATTTTCATAAAGTCAAATTTTAAGTTTAGATTTCATTCGATAAATATGGCATATGGATTAAAATTTTAAATTTTCATAGAGTTAAATTTTAAGTTTCGTCTTCGAATATTTTCAATCGAATTTTAATCACTAAAAACTATCTATTAAATTTTCAAACGTTAAATTCTATAGTAAAAATATTTTGTGAAATTAGGAAGTATATATTTAAAATGCAGAGTTGTTTAATCTGAAATAAAAAGTCAATTGGGATTGGGATTCAGATTAAATATGTACACAACAAATAAGAAAATTCAGCAACATTAGGTTTAAAATTGAGAGTGTATATTTAAGAAACAAATATCTTGTACTAAACAAGATCTATTCCTTCTTAGAAAACATCTATTTTGAATTTAACTTAAACTGCCATATGAATTCTTTTTTATATTTAAAAACTACCTATTTGAATTGTTTAAGAAAAAAAAAATGATATTTAAATGTCATTTTTATCAAACATGACTTTTAAACATTCAAAACATATATTGAATGAGACTTGATAGAAGTAATTGACATTAGAATTGATCGAGGAGATTGTCAGAGTTAATTTAGGTTTCTTGATGATGTAATAGTGAAGCATGTTGAAAGAGTTGAGTTATTTAACAGAAGATATTGTGATTCATAATGTAATTTTACATATATTTGCGATTAAGTTTAAAAAGGAGAATTAATTTGTTTACATATTTCACAAAGACGGTTTATATATAAATTCATCCCTTACAAATTAACACGTTCAAAATTCAGTGTTCAGCCAGAAATCTCAACGGTCTTCACATCCGTTTTCTTTTGTTCCGCCTTCGGCACCATCACAGTTAGAACTCCGTTCTCCATTGATGCCCTAATCTCCTCCATTTTCGCATCCTCCGGCAGCCTGAATCTCCTCTGGAACTTTCCACTGCTTCGCTCTATCCGATGCCATTTCTCGTTCTTATCCTCTTTCTCTATGCTCCGTTCGCCGCTAATCTGAATCACTTTTCCGTCTTCAACCTCCACTTTCACTTCCTCTTTCTTCAGTCCAGGTAGATCGGCTTTAAGAACATGAGCCTCCGGCGTCTCCTTCCAATCTACACGAGCGTTCACCATAGCTGAAGTTTCTCGAGAAATTTCAGGAAAGTGAGATGAAATTGAAGAAGGAAAGTGAAAATCGAATGGATCTGAGAGATCGAATGTGGCAAATGGATCGAAGACGCTGCTCCGTCGGCCACCGAACAAGCTTGGAATCATCGACATCTTCTTAGCCTATGTTGGACAAATTGATACACGAATTGGATTGGAGAGTTGAAATCGAGGTTTGGAAGGCTTCGATTGAATTCAACGGTTATCAGATAGAATTGTTGGTTTGGAGTTTTTGGTTGGTGAAGAACGTAAAAGATGTGAGAATTTATAGCTACTGGCCGAAGATTCTGGTTCTCTCTGGAAGAAACACAGAACCTTCTGGGCTTTCAGCCAATTCAACTACAATGGGCTACTTGGGCCGGATTGGTTGGTTTTACATTTTTTCAATTCGTTTGACGATTTATTCTGGTTTCAAAAACGATTTTTAAATTCTACGATGCAAGCTATGCAAATTCTGTCCACATTTGTAGACATTTTAAAAAAGACAACACATTAAGCTCACTAGGGTGTCTATATTCCAATTATGTCAAATCTATTATTTACAAGAATGTCTAAGTTGATTTTACACAACAATTAATTATACGTTTTTTAAAATGGAGAGAGAGATGACGGTAGATATGGCCAACGACGAACAGTGCGAGAGAAGGGTTGTGGTGGGTGGCTAGCGTCAGCAGCACTTGGACAAATGATCATTCCCTCCTCGAAGTGGCAACAAAACCAAATAGAGGTGTAATAATTAGAATATTACACAAATATTCAGAATCAAAGCAAAACTGCCCAATTATACAAGCCGAACACGCAAGCTCTCGTTTTAGAGAGACAAGTGCAACCAACTGAGCTACACATCCCTATCAGCTGGTTTCAGGTTTATTTGGTTGGTTCATGGAAAACTTGAAACTGACTGAATTTACTCGGCTTTTCTTATACATAACCTGAACTCCTAGCACCAAGCTTTAGCCATTCCCCTAGATCCTTCCTTCCTCCACCTAGATCTTCAAATCTAGCACCTTGCGATGCCTAGATCCCTCCTCCAATGGTGGTTTCTTCAAGAAGAGAGACAAATAGAGTCATCCACGAGAGAAAGTGGCGAAATCACCCAACTACGCTGGGATTGACGACAAATGGCGACGCAACTTGGCAAACGACTGCATGGTAGATGTGCGGCGATTGGCGCTACAAACGATCAAACAATGACAGATGGTGATGGTGACGGTGACGGTGACGATGGTAGGGTTTCATGATGAAGGAACGTAGATGAAGATGGGGACGATTCTTGTGCACACAAACCTAGGAGCTTCTTTCCTATTTTATTGTTTTTTTTATATATATTGTTATATATGTACTTTTTCTCTGTTTTTTTTTCTTTTTTCTTTTTTTTTTTTTTAGCTTTTGTAGGAAATTTGATATATATTGTGATATAAGTCAATATGTGATTTATATATTGTGTTATATTTCATATATTGGTTTACACTGTGATTTATGTCAAGCGTTGAGTCAATCTCTAATTTATATACTGTGATATATTTCATATATTGGTTATAATATTTTCAAATACCTAATAAAAAGTTCTAAAATATATTTAAAAATAATCACGAATCCGCCATAATAACCAATAAATTGTCCCGAAACTAGTTGTATTTGAGTACATACAATATATATTTACCAGTGTAATTCATATATTGGTTAAAACCTTTGCAAAAACCTTCCAAGGTTTTCTGGTATAGATAATGAATAACCTTTATTGCTAAGTGGGAAAACAAAAAGAGATTCTCTTTTTCGGGCGTCGTTACAATTAATGACATGTCGTTCTTTCACTATAGAGAAAAAAAAGTTATGTCATTAAAGTTAGTCATTCCTTATGCGATTGGTTATAAAATGTAATAGTAAGTTCTGATGTAAGCAGAATGTTAGATTTTATACGTTTATGGTTTGTAAAACATTGTTTAACATATATATATATATATATATAAGAAGTAATAATTTAATTGTAACCCTTTAGTCTTGTCTAACTATCAAACAATTCAGCAATTTATAAAAATAAGTTTTGGAAAGGTATTTAATATCTAAATATCCAAAGTAAAACAAAGCCCATTCCTAATCCCAAATCAGCCCACATATAAATATCATTTAAGAACTAACCAAAAGACTAGAGCATCCCTTTCGCCTTACAAACAACAGGAAGAAATTTCTAGTGGAAACTCGAATCTTCAGCCAGCCGCTATAAATTCTCACTGGTTTCAGACCCATATTCTTTTTTATAAATTGCAATATTAAAAATCCTATAATTTGTAGTTGGTATTTGACCGTCTATTTTTTTTTTATATATTTTTTCTTGCATTCAGTCCTAAATGTTAATTAATTTAGTCATTACAAACGGTAATAATTTAATTCTCGTTATAAAAATATCATGAAGATCTAAGGAGATTTGTTACAAATATAGATCCATATGCCTAATAAAAATTTATACTTAAATTAATATATGAATTAAATTGTTATATTAAAGTTCAAAATGTCAAGACTCATTTGAAAATAATTTGGTTTTTTGTTTTAAAAAAGATTTGGTTTTTTGTTTTTCTTTTTTAAATTGCAATTGTTTCACTTAATTTTTAAGAAAAGTTATTATAAATATAAAAAACATCAAACTATTCACAAATATAACAAAATTTTACTTTCTATCTATGAGACTGCGATAGACATCTAGCTGTGTGGGTCTATTCCGATCTATCATAGATAAAAAAGTAAAACTTTGCTATATTTGTAATTATCTTCAACAATTTTTATATTTTTGAAAACATCCCAATTTTTTATCATAACTTTTATATTTTCTATGTGAATATATTTATTCTTAGCCAAATCTTAAAAACAAAAACAAATGTTTAAAAACTACCTTTCTTTAGTTTTTAAAATTTGGCTTGAATTTTAAAAATACTACTAAAATGTATATAAAAAAAACATACAAATCAACGAAGGAAAATAATGTTTATATACTTAATTTTCAGAATAAAAAATAAAATAGTTACACATGACTAAATAGTTACAACTAAACTATCACTTTTTTATATATATTAAATAATGTTTTGCTTGAAAAACTACTTTTTTTTTTTTTTACTTTTATTTTTTTATGGATGACCATTTCACAGACTCTTTTATGATCGATGGTTAGCCTCTTACAAACTATAAATATATAAAATTTAACATCCTACTTACATCGAAATTTATACCATACTTTATAATCGATCGATGACATGACCATGTTTGGTGCGATTTTTTTTAGATCTCTATAGTGAAAGAACGACAAGATGTGAAAACATGTCATCGTAAAGACGCTCAAAAAAGGAAATCTTATTTTGTTTTCCCACCTTAGCAATGAAGGCCATTCATTATCATCCATACCAGAAGGCCTTGGAAGGTCCTAGAAGTTGGAATTTCTTCCAACCCCCACCAAGTACTCTGCTTCCTTTCAACTCCATCTCACTCTTCTTCTCTTCAATTTCACTCACAATTTCGCCGGAGCTTTCAGATCTTCACCCACGATGTCCATCATTCCAATCGGCGGCCAAGACGGCCGTATTTCCAACACTTCCGCTTCAAACATCCTCAATCGCTTCCCCAATTTCCCCTTCCCTCTCGACCTATGGCACGATTTCCCTTTCCCTTCCTCAATCTCCGACCCCTTCTCTTGGGGAGGCACCGTCAACACTCGCCTCGACTGGACTGAGACACCCAACGCTCATGTCCTCAGAGCCTCCCTTCCCGGCTTCGGCGGTGAAGACGTTCTCGTCGAGCTTCAGGATGACCGGATGCTTCAGATCAGCACCGAGAGCGGCGGCTTCGTTAGCAGATTCAAGATTCCGGAGACTGGGAAAATCGAGGAGTTGAGTGCGTTTATGGATTTTGGGATTCTTACAGTGTTTGTTCCTAAAGAAGATGATGACCGGAGCAGACGCGATGTCCGAGTGGTGGAGATCACTGGGGAGTAGAGTTCGCCATTGCACACAAGTAAGAATCTAAAATTGAATGTTCTGCTTAGGATGAGAATCTTCTTGTGATTGTGTGTGTACTGTACTTCCAGGTTGGATTGCTCACCATGTGTTTGATAAAATGTTTCTGTGTTGTGGTAGTGTAGATGTGTGGGTTCTCTACTTTATCTTAGAATGTAAACGTATGTTAATAAAATTGGGCTATCCTCCGACTTGTGTCTATTTAGACCGTTTTAAAATGTCTATTCGGTCTTTGAACTTGTATTTGTGTCCAATAATCCCCGTATTTCATAAAGCCTCGAGTAGGTCTTACACGTTTATGATCTCTAGTAAATCAGTCATTTTTGAAAAATTTATTTTAATTGAAAGTTTAAAAACCTATTAAACATATCGAGACTCAACAACTTAATAGACACAAATTTGATAAATCTATTAGACATCAATACACCTTTGGAGCCGCAAAACCTATGCTTGTTAAATTAGTGAAGATGAAGTTTACAGATAAAATATAGAAGAATTTAATAGCTAAAAGTGAGTTAGGTCAAGGTTGGAAGTTTGATGTCCCATCTCGAAAATTTATTTTTTGCTCTTAACAAAACTGAAAATCTAAGAAAATTATCAAAATGAGTATAATAAGCTAACAAGCTCTTTCAAGTAAGTGCTTGAGGAGCACTGATCTACCTTATGAACATAGGCTTCAATCTTCTCCTTGAAATTCTTGGTTCTCTCTCTCATCTCTCTACTTTCTTCTCCCACCATTAGTCTTCTAATTCCATTTTCAATTGCTTCTTTCTCCAACCCATTTTCCAACTGAATCCCCACCCTCCAAATATAGCTCAAATACCTTGCATTCACTTTCTGGTCCCCAAAGCATGGACTGCACAACATAGGAACTCCCTCACTCAAACTCTCCATAGTTGAATTCCATCCACAATGGCTCCAAAATCCCCCCACAGCCTTATGTGCCAACACTTGTTTCTGAGGAGCCCATTTCACAATACATCCTCTCCCTCCAACCGACTCTCGAAAACCCTTAGGCAATGCCTCGATCCACTCTGAGCCACGAATCGCTCCTGGCTGAACCACCCACAAGAATGGCTGCTGGCTGTTGGCTAACCCCCATGCCATTTCTCCAAACTCCTTCTCACTTAATGAAACTATACTTCCAATGGCTACGTAGATAACAACATCGTGCGCTTGCTTGTCGAGCCATGACAGGCAGTTGAAGTCCTCTTTGAGTACACTGGTTCGTGCAGAGACCATTCTGTGTAAAGGGCCGATCGGAAAGATTGGGACTATGGATTTGTTTTTGATTTCGGCTATTGTTGAATCTTCGAGCCATTCCATTGTGTTCCAGATGATGGCTTTGGCTGCGGTGGGTGTCTTCATATTGTACATCTTTTTAATCAGTGTTGAGTATTTGGTGAAGTTTGTGGTTAGTGAAATTGGCAGATCTTTGAATCTCAGGGGATGCAGCTTTGGTATTGGATCCTGTAATATAGATTCTGTGATTGGAAATTAGGAACTCCCTTTCCTTTTCTATTAAAAAGTGATTATTTTGAGGGGTGACAAGAATTTCATAAAAATTTTCTTTTTTTTTTTTTTTATTTAAAAAAAAGAGCTTTTAGAAAGTTTCAAAGATATCGACATCATACCTTTTAAGGGCAAAAAACCTTCATCATTGAGACGAACAAGAGTCATTCGAGCAAAAGAAGCTGCAGCAGAGGTAGTTCGCAAGACGAAACTCCTCAGCTTCAAATCGCTCGCAATTTCTTCACAGAAGAACATGAGCTCGTCATGAATCACTCCGGCAACGACCTCGCCGGAATCTTCGGACTCGGCGGCGATTAATTTGCGCATTTCATCCTCGAAACTGGCTCTGCAATTAACGTTGAGATCCAACAGAACCGCGATCAGATCTGCCGGAATAGCTTCGTGCTCTGAGATTCTGTCGTCCAAATAAACGAATTGGAAATGTGGAAAGTTAGAAGGATCAAGAGAGTTGAAGCGAGTATGAGCGACCGTGATGGAGAAGCCGCCAACGGTGTGGAGGAAACTGCCAAGTTGAAGCATTGGAGTGATATGGCCTTGGTACGGACATGGAACCAAAACTAGACGCCGTCGTTTTGGGCTTTGCGTTTGTTTTTCTTTCTCCATTGAAGTAGTTAAGGAAGAAGAAGAGGAGGAGGTGAAGGTTGCGAGAATGAAATGAATTGGAGACGAAGATCTGAGAAAATATTCGACTGAATTTTGACGGGAGAATGGTATGGTTGACCCATTTTTGGAGGCGCAAAATGAAAAATGCTACTTTTTTAAAACCGAAGACTTTTTACTCTGTCAATTTTACAAAATTGCCCCTATTTTCTTTTTCTCTCTTCCTCCATCTTCATTATGCTTTTTTTCTTTTCCCACGTGAGTGAAAGAGTGAGAGTGGCCATTTTGCATGTGTGCAAGAGTTTCATTTTTTGTAATTTTTGATGTCAGCAAAAATGATAAAAAAAACCTCGTTCTAAAAAGGGTGTTCCCCCAATTCGAGTTATCTGTACAAAAATTTCAATTTTGACCACCATCTCTTGTGAAGTGTCTTTGCCCTTTGATTAGTACTTTAATTGGCGTTTTACTTAAGATCGAGGCAATTGAATTTTTTTTTCTAAAAATTGTTTTCAGATTATGTTCAGTATAATTTAAATTTAAATTTTAAAATGGGTTATTTGCAAATAGCAAAAGGAATCAAAATATTTATAAATATAGCAAAATTTTATTGTTTATCCGTGATAGACTGCGATAAACTATTATTTGTGTCACGATAAATAGTTTATCATGATCTATCAAAGATAGACGGTATATTTTGTTGTTACAAAGGTGTATTTTGTTATTAGTTGTAGCTACTTTCAATAGTCTTGTCATTGAAGATAATTTTCCTCTCAAAATGTTGATTTATATTACATAAAGATAAAACATTTAGAAATGTTGTATGTAAGATTATAAACTCAATTTTTTTAAAAAAAAATTCAAATACATAATATGCTATGTGTTTTAAATTATAGGATTGTTTTTATATATAGCAAAATGAGCTAACTTATTTATAAATATAGCAAAATGGACTAATATAGTTTATCAACGTCCATCAATGCAGTCACCGATAGATCAACTAAAACAATTATTCTAAATTTGAAAATGTTTTAGTTTTACTGTTTAAAACAACTATTCTAAATTATGTAATATTAAAAAATAATAGTCATACAAATTTTGTAAACTTAAAATATGTTAATCGATTAATAATAATTTATAGTCAGGTAATTATAACTAATTTATTTTAAAATAATTATTTAAATAGAATTTAACCTGAGTTATAACTCTATTTCCCTTGAATCTTCAGTTTCCAAAGACATGTTTTCAGATTTCGTATCAAGACTCTTACTTTTTTGGCCAACCCGTATTTTGTTATTTATTTAATTTTTATTATTATTATTATTATTATTTTTTTGTTGGCCCTTCGTGGGTCAACTCTCTAGCTTTGGGGGCTGACCATTGCGGAACCCTACCTCTTTTCCCGACTACCTTTTAATGGGCCTGACGAGTTGCTCTTTCTTTTGGGTCGAATGAGCCCAACCTAGTCGAAGTTGTTGATTTTTATAGAGGTTGATTCTTCTTGGGCCTAGTAGGATTTGGAGTTTACGTAGCCCACGTAGAGCTCCAAATCATATTGGTCGTTCTCACTCCAGCATTGGCCTTCTACAGTTGTGCCTCTTTCTAAATTTAGGCTTGATTTAGCATTCATCTCAAGCTTAGTTGGGGAGCTCTCTTCTCTTATCTTGCTGTAATATTTTAAATATACTCTCTTAGCTTAAACCTCTCCAAGTCTCCACTAAATTAGCATCTGAGAGCTCGCTTCTTTACTTTGCCAACTTTTTCATTTTGTTGTCTAACACTGAACATATAGATTTCATTCCAAACCAAAGCCACCAAATCGAATTTAGAGAGGACGGAGGCTTTGTAACAAGAAACTTTCCACTCCGGTCCTTTCTTTGGCTCCACAAAATTTAGGCTCGTACAAACTTTAACTATCCTTATTTGTTTCACCGAATTTCGCTTTTTAAAATTTAGAATATTATTGTTTATAGAATTTTAAAAACCAACATACACTTTTTAATATCCTTCATACTTGTAGGATTTTTATACATGGAGACTTAATAAATTAATATCAATTTAATCATTAATATTGATTTTAATTCATTATTAAATATATATATATTATTTAGACTCAATCAATTTCAACCAATTCGTTTACCATTGATATTTTATATTATCTTAACTATTTAATATAAAATTTTATTATTAAATAGAATAATTTAAATAATGATCTATTGATATTTTCAAGTGATTAAATAATTAAATTTAATTGTGGTTACATTACTTGTTCTCTTGCATTTTATTAAATCATTATTTAGTTTTGGTTTTTATCTTGCATATTCAAACACAAATACTAGTTATTCTAGACATTTGAATTAATCATATATTTAATATCTATACTCATGAAACAATATCTACGATCCAAACATGATTCAATGTTCCTAAGTTAATTTATATTAGAATTCATTCCTTTAGAGGATCCATCTAGCCCATCACTAGGTGAAGTATGTATTCTCTTATCTTTAATTAGCTGGCTACCTCTCCATCCTTTTATTCAATAATTTTTAGCTTTATGTAAATGTAGTCTCTTCCAATTATTTCCTAATCTGTAATGTGTACTTTTAGGTTGCTACATCCTCTAGCTTTGGCTAAAAACTTGAATCCCATGTCAACAGAAGAATTATTGTCCCTTCACATGCTCGAGAAAATTGATAGTTACAAACTTTGTTTTTAATATACTTGAACTTTAATACTTTTGTTTCGGTACGATGCATATAATGACTTTATTTGGTTAATCAACGAATTTTTTTCTTTTTTTTTATTATTATTATTATTTTTTAGTCAAATAAGATTTTCGACAATTTTTCGAGGAAAGTCTAATTTACATATTATTTAGAATCTAAACTACAGAACCTGCCAAACAAACTTAGACATTTAATTTTTAATTTATTAGACATTGATTATGTAGGATATTGAAATACAAACACATCTATATTTGTTAGGACACGTTTAAACACCAGGAGAGCTAACCAATTAGGTTAATTTGGTCTAGAAAGACATAACGAAATCTACAAGCTCTTTCAAGTGAAGAGAAGAAGACCCATCTTCCCTTAAACAATCTTCAATTCTTCTCTTGAAATCCATTGCTCTTTCTCTCATCCTCCTCCCTTCTTCTTCCACCATCAATTTTCTAATACCCATTTCCACTTCCTTCCTTTTCAACTCATGACCTTCCAAAGCTAACCCCACTCTCCAAACACAACTAATATACCTTGAATTCACTTTTTGATCCCCTGAGTAAGGCCTACACAACATTGGAACACCCTCACTCAAGCTCTCAAGTGTAGAATTCCAACCACAATGGCTCCAAAACCCACCAACAGCTCTATGACCCAACACTTCCTTTTGTGGAGCCCATTCCACAATGCACCCTCTATCTCCAACCTTCTCTTGGAACTCTTTCGAAACGAATTCAGTTCCACCCGAGCCTTGAACGGATCCGGGACGAACGACCCACAAGAACGGTTGCTTGCTATTAGCCAAACCCCAAGCCATCTCTAGAAGTTGTTGGTTTGTTAAGAGCGCAATGCTGCCCAAGCTGACATAGATGACTGAGTTGGGAGGTTGTTTGTGGAGCCATGGGAGGCAGGTGGAGTCTTCATTGAGCAAACTTGAAGAGGATGAGATTGGAGAAATCTTGTGGATTGGGGCAATTGGGAAGATAGGGACTTTTTTGCAAAATTTGGCTTTGATTTGGGTGAGTTCAGATGGTTCAAGCCATGGGATTGTGTTCCAAATCACAGCTGAAGAAGTGGTGATAGTATAGATGTTGAGAATTATTTGTGCCATTTTGGAAGTCTCTGAAAAGGCTGAGAATGGCAAGTCTTTGAATCTCAAAGGATGGAGATTTGGTACCTCATCTTCTATGGACCCTGTTCAGTGTTGAGAATTTGGAGAGACTATTTTATATTATTTTATAATTTTTTAAATATTTATTAAGGTGATGAGAGGTATTAGATAAAGCCCTCTCCAGATACTGTTATTTAGGTTCACTCAGAATTTTATTACTATATTAGATAAACATACACTTCAATACTTTATCTATATTATTTAGTGTGTTACGTCTCTCTTCTTTTTCTAGGTGGAATCTTAAAGGTTATACTTTGTTGTGTGTTTATTTCTGTTTGATTCCCAGATTTTGAAATTATTTTATATGGATGCTTATCTTTCAAAATGAAAAGCCAATTTTTTAGAAATAGTTTTGCAAATTGATTCTTTAGTTATTAAATTTGTATGGAAGTCACCGTGAAAAGTACTTAGGTGCATCCTAGTTATATCTATTTTTTTGCGTCGCATCTAATTGTCCAATTATAGTTTGTCACATGACAAATTCTTCTTACTTCCTTTTTAAAACATTTTCTCAAATCTCAGAAACCAAAGTGTCATTTTGAAACTTCAAAGACCAAAATGACATACTTATAAACCATGTATAAACTTCAGGAACAAAAAAGTGTATTTTGTCTTTTAAATCATTTCGTTTCAATGGTTATTAGAGCTGGATGCACAAAGACGAGTGCATGTAATATATTAGTCCATTTAATCCACAGGTTTCAAAACATTATCATTTTAATATTGAGTTTTGAGTTTAATATTCACATGGTCCGTAGATTTTAATATTTTTACACGTTTACCACTATGTTTTTACCAATATTCACTTTTGGATGTTTAGTTAATCTATTTAAAAATAATCATGATGCAATGTTTTTTCAAATAATTTTAATAGAGCTTGAAAATTAATAAAAATAAATTTAATTTTTTAAATTAATTAACGAACATCAACAGCGAAATTCAAAAAGTGAGTTTTTAGAGAAGAAATTAAAAATATAAATATATAAATATTAAAAATCTATGAACCAAAACAAACAAAAACTCAAAACTCAATTTTAAAAATGTAATATCTCAAATAATAAAAACCAAATAAAAAGTAAACAAAAAAAGTAAAAGATAGCAGAGGGGTAAGATAATGATACCATGAAGTAGTGGAAGGCGATTTTCCGCCTGAAGTTGTAGAACGGCCAAGCGACTAATACACGCCGCCGCGGTGGTTGTCCGAACCACCATACTCCGAACCCCAAAACCACTAGCCACCGCTTCACAAAAGTACATGAGCTCATCGTGTATTACACACACGATGTCTCCGACCGCAGCGGCTAGGGCTTCCTCCAAGCCAGCCCTGCAATTGTGGTTGATGGCGAGCAACACGGAGGCCACATCCGAAGACGTGACGAGGTCATCGGAGAGGCGGTCGTTGAGGCGGAGGAAGGTGAAGTCCGGGTGATGATGAGGGTTTAGGGAATTGAAGAATGTGTGGGCAACTGTTATAGCGAAGCCGTTTTGGTGTAGGAATGTTGCTAGATGAAGCATTGGGTTAATATGGCCTTGGTATGGACATGGAACTAGTAGTAAACGCTGCCGTTTTGGTACTTCCAATGACTTCGTCTCCATTGTTTTTTATTCACATCAAGAAGAAGAAGAAGAAGAAGAAGATCAGCAAAAGGGTTTTTGGGGTTATTAATAATATTGGAGCTCTGTGGAATTATATATTATTTAAGTGCTCTGCCGGCTGCCACAACCTAAACCATTAGAGGTTGAATCTGTTGTTTTTTTGTTCTTTGTTGTTTACTTGTGGTGACAAAAGAATTTGTCTTCTACAATATTTTAATATCTTTATTTGTTTCATATTATTTAAAATATTTATTATTATCAGGCAACTTTAAAACCCACGAACATTATATTTTTTTAATATTATTCATTTTAATTCAATATTAAATATAATTGAATTATTTGATTTTATGTTATCTTTAACTATTTAATATAAAAAATTATTATTATCTATCAATATTTTATTAATTTATATTTATTAAATTAAATAATTATATAAATGTCTAAATATTGTTAATATAAAAATATTCGTTTAAGTGATTAATTAATTAATTAATATAATAAAATATTAAGTAACATTGAATTTAAAGAGAATTATTTTAAATGATAAAACTGCTGAAGATATTCAGGCATGCTATAAATTACTATTTATGTCTATCATGACACACAAATAGTAGTTTATTTTGATTTATAGCAGATAAACAGTCAAATTTTACTATATTCGTAAATATTTTTATATTTATGACGTTGAATTAAGTAATTTCTTTTTTCTATAAATCAAACACATATATAACCTTTCTTTCTTTCTATAAATAGGAAATTTACTATAATATTTGTGATCACCAAAAAAAAGTTATAATTAATTAAGAACATTGATTTGGAGTGGTCATTTGCGAAGAGTGGTAAAATTAGCTAGGTTTTCAAAAACATATTTTTTTAGATATAAAACCAATATCAAACACCACAATCTAACACTCCTTAATTTCTTCATGACCACGAGGGGGGACCATCAGCTACTAAAATATAGGTAGAATTATTACCCACATAAGTAAAATGTCTATCCATGAGACAATCATCGACCAAAAAACTTAAAAATAACTAAAATTTTAAATACAAGGTCAACAAATTTTGAGAATAAAATCCAAAATTTGATATGATTACAAATTTACACTAAACCTAACATTTCACTACACCTAAACTTAAAATAAAAAAAAAAAAACAGCTTTATTGTTAATATAATCAACAATATTTTTTAGCATTTTAAAGATGGATGCATGATTTGATCACTACCCTATTAACAATTAAGTGGTGGAAGATCAGGGGAACCTAAATTTAGATTCGGGTCAATTTTTGATGGACCAAAAACCCGACTCCCATATACCAAGAACCCGATTGAATATCCGGCCACCGCCGCGAGGAGAACTCCGACATTATACGACATGACGGCCAGCATGACGATAAAAGCCAGCCCCACCCGGATGCTGTACAGGATGGTCTGAACCAGGCCGGCAGCGACGTTGCCGGTGGCAGAGGTGGTGAGTTTAGTATGCGATAGCCACTCCACGGTGAAGGCGAGGAGAAAAACGAAGATTAAAGCGACGGCGTAGGAGAAAAAGCTCTGGCAAGGCCAACCGGCGAAGAGAAGCTCCGCCGTCTTTCCCCAGAAAAATGTCATGTGGGTTTCCATTTCTCTTTTTTTTTTTTCTTGTCTTATTTTCTCGGATTGCAATCAAATGAAGTTGGAGTTGTACTATCAAATGAGGTCTCAAGTGTACTACAAATTGGTTAGTACTAAAGTTTCTGTTTCTTATTTCAATTACAAATTTATCTCAACACTTTAAAACTGTTAAAAAGGTGTCTAATATAAACTTTCTTTCCAACTTTTAATCTTAGTACCATAACTATGGGTTTTTCTTTTTAACCCGGTTCAAAATGAAATCATCTCACTCTTTAAAATTGAAGTTTTTTTTTTTTTTTTTTTTTTCTTTTTTGTTTTTTTTTTTTTCTTTTCTTTTTTTCTCGGATTGCAATCAAATGAAGTTGGAGTTGTACTATCAAATGAGGACTCAAGTGTACTACAAATTGGTTAGTACTAAAGTTTCTGTTTCTTATTTCAATTACAAATTTATCTCAACACTTTAAAACTGTTAAAAAGGTGTCTAATATAAACTTTCTTTCCAACTTTTAATCTTAGTACCATAACTATGGGTTTTTCTTTTTAACCCGGTTCAAAATGAAATCATCTCACTCTTTAAAATTGAAGTTTTTTTTTTTTTTTTTTTTTTTAAAAAAATTTTTTTTTTTTTTTTTTTGTTATTATTATCATAGTTGATATCAAGGAATTTTCGATACTTCCTAACAAAAATTTTAGAAAAAAATGATTGGACTTTTTCCGATCTAACAAACTTATAAAGGAGTGTTTAGTTTTTTCATTTTTGTTTTTATTTCGAGCGAGGCTCCAATTTTTTTTTTTTTTTTTTTTGTAATTTTTCACCTAATGATGCAAGAAAAAGTTAAAAAAAAAAATTAGGATCAATTGTACAATAATTTCCAATAATTAAATGTCTAATAGATTTTCAAACTTTCAATTGTGTGTCTAATAGATCCATCGGATAAGTTTTCGATATATACAAAATTTATAAAAAAAAAAATAGTTGTATTAGATAGCAATTTGATTGAATTTTATATAATTGTGTCTATAGTTGGCCAAATAGAATGTGTTAGCGAGACTATGGTTTGAATCCCCCACTCTATTGTACTAGAAAAATTTATATTTAAGTAGTTAGTAGACATGTGAATTTAAAAAAAATGTTTGTTTAGATACAAAATGAAAATTTACGATTTTTTTAGTACGTACGATAAATAGGGTATGAAAATTTAAACTATAGTACACAATTAATCTTAGTTAAAAATTATGATTTGAAATCTAGATATGATTTTTTTTTTTTTTTGTTATATATGTCTTGATGCTTTTAAAAGGATTTTATGAAAGATTTCGTGCATGTTGTAAACGACATAGTGCGTGTAGAAATGTGAAACTATTAAAAGAAAATAGGCTTAATTTTCAAAACCTAAAAACGAGAAATGAAAAAGTTACCAAACAAAAACCATACATGTTTGATTATTGTCATTAGTTTCCAATTTTTTAGAAAAAGGAAAACCAAAAACATTTTTTATAATTATTTTTAGTTTTTTGGTTTTAGAATTAAAAAATAAAGACATGTTTGATAATTGTGGTTTTTTTTTTTATAATATTTCTAAAAAATTAAAAAAAAAATGCCTTTTGATAGATTTTTGTTGTTTTATTTATATATTTTTAAATTTTTGTAAAAATAAAATCAAACTACTTTTACAATACTTTTTCATCTAATATATATAATTATAAAATTATATTATTATTTATTTTTTTAAAATAAATAAAATCCATATAGATAAAACAATATCCATATTTTAAATGTATTGATCAATCACAAATAAAATGAAAACCATAACAAAACTAAACATGTCAACAAGAGATAATGAAATAATTTCATTCTTTATAGTAAAATAAGGAAACGATGAAAATAATTTATTGGGACTCAACAAATTTTCGTTATTTCTTTAAGACATATTTATATTTTCTATGGTGCTCAAGGTGTCATGAACAATCATCTTCTATGATGCAACAAATTACTAACTTACGAATGCAACACTTCAATGACAAGACTCAACTTGCACCATATGTTGTGAGTAATTGTATATAAAGGAGATAAAGATTGGGGATCTGAGAATAAAAAAACCACATATTTATAGACCATATGTTTTCAAGAGAAATTATTTTAAATGACAAAACGGTTAAAAATATTTATAAATAATAGCAAAATATTACAATTTATCTGGGATGGACTGCGATATATTGCGATAGACTACTATTTGTGTCTATCATGACACAGATAGTAGTTTATTAATAGACACAAATAGTAGTCTATTGCAGTCTATCGCAAATAAACAATAAAATTTTGCTATATTTAAAAATAATCCTATATTTTAATTAAAATAGTCATATCTTTAGAAGAAAGGCATATACTTAAATTGGCGCATGCTTTACAACAACACAATCAGCAAGAATTATAATTTTTAAATTTTGTTTTAAAAAAATTATTATTATTTTATTCCTATGTTCCAACCATTTTAACTTTGAATTTTTAAATTGTTTTAAAAAATTTTAAGGATTTTTTTTTTAAAAGAAAATGAAAAATGAGATTTGATGTGAAAATGAGGTGCAAAACAAGAAAATGTTTTGTCACTATTTGCCGTTCAATTTCATGTTTGTGTATATATATAAATAAAGTGGAAACCGTGATAACAAAATGGGAAATAAATAAAAGTTAATTAAAAGATAAACTTTAGATATTTTGTTGAAATGAAAAATGAATATTGATGTGAAAATGATGTGTGAAATAAGACATTTCTAATTTTCAAAAATGAAAAATTAAAAATCCAATAGTAACTAAGTAGAGCCTAAACAGTTAGTCAAGTATGACATTAATAGTTTGATAATTTATTTTTAGTTTTCGATTTCTGAAAATTAAGCTTATAAACACTATTTTCGACTTATAAGTTTTATTTTTATTTTTGTTTCTTTTTATCCACACCTATCAATATTTTCAACAATCATACCAAATTTTGAGGAAAAAAATAGTTCCTAAAAATTTGCTTTTGTTTTTAAATTTTTGCTACAGATTCAAAGTGTTACTTCAAGAAATATGAAAACCACATTATGAAATTTGAAGAGAAAACAAGCATAAATGTAAAAACAGAAAACTAAAGACAAAATCGTTGGAGCAGACTATAATGTTTTCATATAATTTTATCTTGAGGTTAACTATTATTCTCTATTTTTATTTTAATTGTTTAAATGATGGTAATGTGATCATTTTCCCTAAGCGAGCATAAGTTAACTGGAATATGGATGTGTTAGCGATTACCTACTAAGATTTTTGAAGTTTGAATCTTCTTTTTTCCATACGTGAAAACAACTTTTTTCCTTCTCAAAATTTATTTCTAGCTTTTTGTTAAAGATTTTAACCATCCCTTTCTAAAATATCAAATTTCAATCAAGGACATTTTTTTTTTCTAGTTTTACAAAGTTACTTGAGAAAGTTATTTATTAACATTAAAAAGCAAAATGTATCAAATAGATTCAAAATTGCCAAATGTGTTTTTTATCCTTTTCTTATAGTATGGCTCTATGGTTGATTTCTTATCATATTAGATATAGGAATATTTAGGTCTTTTTTTGTGGCAGGGGAATGATCGATCATTCTCGTTATTTATTAAAACAATTAGAGAATGTAGAATAATATCTAATTTAAGTCTGATGTGATGAGAGAGAAAAGCATCTGACTTTATTTTTCGTTTAAGTAACTTGAAAGTTGATAAATTAGTTCACTGTACTGGCTATGGATGATTAGTGGAATGACGTTCTTTGTTGGATTCTTCTCTTTTCTTTTTCCCGAACTTTTTCTCTAAAAAAAAAGTGAGAATTAAAAAATATATATTCCAACCAATCGTTAATGTTAAAAGGGTAAGAAATGTTATTCCTACAATTCATTTCTTTATATCTTCATTTTTTTTATATTTTTTTTTAAGGTTTTGGGTATTTGTTTTCAGAATGAAAAGTATCAAAATTACTCTTTATTTATATAAATTTAAAAGTCAATCAATTAGATGAGAATTTTTGTATGGACTATTACTTAAAAAGATAGCCAATTTTGTATATAATATTATACACACAAGTCTCCCTAGTAAGCACAAATTATTAATTAATTATACACACAAGTCTCCTTAATAAGCACAAATTATTATACCCAATTAAATTAAGTTACAAATTTAGCAATGTCTATTTTTTTAATAGAAAATATTTGTATTTATTTAATTTCTAAACTTTCAAAAATCACAAATTTATTTTTGAAATTTTTATTATTATTTTTTTAAATTTGCGGGCTACTAGAAACAAAATTGGGAGTTTCGAGTATAAGATTCTAAATTATATTTAATAGATTTCACAATTATTTTAAAATTTTTGAATTTGTTAGGGACCTACACAAAATTAAAAATTTAGAAACTTAGCTATTAGACATAATTAAAAGTTAAGAGATTGAATAAACATTTTTTTCTTTCAAAATTCAAAATTTCAAATAATACAAAATTTCAAAGTTTAGGGACTATTTGTAATTTAACAAAACAATTATTATATATTTTTTTTTTTAAAAAAAAGCAAAAGATATTTTTTACAAAAATAGGTTAAAAACCAAACAAAATTTTGATTGAGTACATAAATCCCATTGGTGGCCATTTTGAATGGATGCAATAACTAAAGAGTGTACTTTTGAAAGAATGGGCACCACTCAGTGGAGAATTATTTGGAATGAGATAGTATTTATTTGCTAGAGCAATGTGTGATTGTCTATATGTGCAGTACATGCTTAAAAAAGATTGCAACATGTAGTACAAATAAAATATATAGATTGGAGTTGACAAAATCAATTGGTTTAAATTATTTGCCTCAAAGTTGAATCTGTCCATTTTATTTTGAAGAAAAAGAACATATATTACTTAAATTATATATTTTTTTTAAAAAAAATTAACTATTTTTACTAAAGTCTTATTTACCCTAGTAGGAAAAAGAGGGAATACCAAAAAANAATTGAAATAAAACCTTTATGATAATAAATTATGGAAAAATGGTGAAATTGACCCATTAGAATAAATTAAAATTGTTGGGCTGATGGGCTGATGGGCTTAATAAAGGAAGCCCAAATGACAAAAATGTTTGATTGAATTGATTTGCCAATTGGCAGGTGTCTCCTTTTGCCACGATGATACCCACAATTTCAACCATGGGTGTAGAAGGAGAGTTATTTTCTTTTGGTTGCTCAAACATATGCGTGGGTTTGGTGTCTTCCAGGCTTGGCCCTTTCTAAACGAAAAAAAAATATCAAATTATTTACGAATATAGAAAATTTTCACTATCTATAGCAAGTGATAAAAATCTATAATAAAAAATAATCGCCTAATTAACTTCATAAATGGTTACTTTTAAAATCTATGATAAGAAATAATAGCCTAATTAATCATTTAAATTTCATGACTTTTTGCCCATTTGCAATTTGACTTTCTAATACAATTAATTTGTTAATTGAAAAAATTGTCCTACCATTTTAAACTGGTCTTAACTTATTTCAATTAATTTAATTGAAATTACCCAGTAATACATAGAGAATAATCAAACTCCTTATATTTTGAGACTCATTTCACTATGGTAATGTACTTTGAAATACCTTAAATTTATTCCTTTATATTTTCAATAACATTAAAATTAGTGAAATTTTATCAAAATGGGTGAAATAATAATTCAAGAAGAGACTTCTTTCCAAAATTTATCTAGAGAAAAAGGCCAGTAGAGATTTTTTTTAAAGATTTATTGAAAGTTTTAACGCTAACTTTTAAAATTTGAGAGTATAAAAATTAAAATAGAATGAATTTCAAAACATTGGATGAAAAATAATATTTTAACCAAAATAATTCCTTACTTCCAAATAATCATACTTGAGAGTGGACTCTAAAGGTGCTAAAATAATTTTATTCACTTATTTTCTTTGAGAGGGAAAATGTTACTTAAATAAAAGAAACCCTCGATACAAATATAAGGAAAATACAAGAAAACAACAAAAATAATACAATAAATACAGAGAATATATTTAACAAATAATAATAATAATAATAATAATAATAATAATAATAATCAACACCCCTCATTCTTTGCCAACTTGTCAATTAAATTGTTTAATTGTCACTTTGGAAAACCTTTAGTTAATACATCAACAATTTGCTCGGTAGGTAATGCAAATTACCACAACATCAATCTTCTCTTTTATGAAATGTTTATCAACTTCAATATGTTTTTCTATAACGAAGGATTACACTGTGGGCAATGGAAATTGTTGTCTTGTTGTCACAATAAGTGCGTATGGGCATCATCTACAGAATTTCAATTCTTCAAATTATCTTCTTATCCAAAAAAAAACTCAAAAATAAACTTCAAGTTTTTGGGTTAAAAAAAAAAAATCCTAACTAAGATTGTCTAGTTACTTTACCGCATTTATTCTTTGAGGTAAATTACTTATTTAACCTTTTTATATTCTAATTTTTAATTAACAAATCATAATTAAAAGTCTATATCCATAAATTATTTCATTATTACTTTTTAAATTACCATCTAAGCACCAAATTTTAAATACATTCATTCCAAATTTTCTCATTCTAAATGTATTTAAAAGTTTGAAATGATTTCTTGAAATTCAAAGGAGAGGATTTAAAATCATTTATTGAAAGTTTGAAAATTAATTTTTTTTTTCTAAAAAAACTTTGATTAATCATCAATCACTATCAATAATTCAATGTTAACCATAAATCTTTGGAGTATGACCCCTACCATCAACTATACATCTTCTCAATTTTTTATCTTAGTGGAGAAATTTTCTAATAATCCATATTATCATATTCTTTACGTTCACACTATACATTTTCTTTTTTTAGTACTTATGGATCATTGGATCCTTACAATGATGTTAGCAAGTCCCACCATACTTATAAAAGCGTATTGGGTCTCTTGGCATAGCACACAATAAATAGAGATAGTATGGAGAATTTTCCATACTATCGTAGTATAGGAAATTTTCACTTCTCTTGTTGGGTTCTTTTCAGATATAGTAAAAAGAACAAAAATATTTACAAATATAGCAAAATTTCTCTGTCTATCTGCGATAAACTACTATCTGTGTCACGTAGATGACACAGATGGTGATTTATCATGATTTATTGTGGTCTATCACAAATAGACTGTATATTTTACTATTAGTTATAAATATTTTCAATAGTTTTACCCATGAAGATAATTTTCCTTTATTGCATCATATCTCTATAAAATATCTATGCCTACTAAAAATAATAATGATAATCCATCCTATGAAATAAATATAAGATAAGAAGAAAATTAATTTAACCAATTGAAGCATACATGTTTAAGTTATTGACTATTCTCTTCTTTTGTCTTTTTCTTCTTTCTTTCAACATTCTTTTATGAAAGTTATTGACTAATATTTGATAAATAAACAGTCGGAAATTAAATATATTGATTAATGTTGTTTTCGTATACCCCACTATACGTTTTTTTTTAATAAAATAAGAATTTGATACTTACATAAATACTCATCTTTTAGGTCTTGTATTAAAAATTGTTATGATTTTTTGGTTTTGTACCTTTTTTTTCTTTTTTTGTCAATTCCTTAGTAAGTTTTTCACATTTATAAACTAATTCATTGTAAAGAATAGAAAAATAAAAAAATAAATAGAACGTTATAATAATAGTCTTGTTTGAGTTACAAATTATATTAATTTGAGTTATAATAATTTATATTTGAGATGCAAACTGTTTTTGTTTAGGTAAGTTATAGTAAACATTATATGAAAGAAGAAAAGAAAGAATTAGTAGAAAATAGTAAATATTGTATGAAATATTAAATACGGTAAAAAATAATATTTTGAATTGTATTTACTATACTTAATTGTAGGTTATAAATAGTTTTAAACACCACTATCATATTTAGTGTCATAAATATGGAATAAATTATATTAACCCACTTTACCAACCTTAAGTTGGTGCCCCAAAATGGTTATTAATTTTTTTTTTTTAAA
>QLSR01000248.1:1100513-1169333 GCA_031780015.1 Citrullus colocynthis
AATAAAACCTTTATGATAATAAATTATGGAAAAATGGTGAAATTGACCCATTAGAATAAATTAAAATTGTTGGGCTGATGGGCTGATGGGCTTAATAAAGGAAGCCCAAATGACAAAAATGTTTGATTGAATTGATTTGCCAATTGGCAGGTGTCTCCTTTTGCCACGATGATACCCACAATTTCAACCATGGGTGTAGAAGGAGAGTTATTTTCTTTTGGTTGCTCAAACATATGCGTGGGTTTGGTGTCTTCCAGGCTTGGCCCTTTCTAAACGAAAAAAAAATATCAAATTATTTACGAATATAGAAAATTTTCACTATCTATAGCAAGTGATAAAAATCTATAATAAAAAATAATCGCCTAATTAACTTCATAAATGGTTACTTTTAAAATCTATGATAAGAAATAATAGCCTAATTAATCATTTAAATTTCATGACTTTTTGCCCATTTGCAATTTGACTTTCTAATACAATTAATTTGTTAATTGAAAAAATTGTCCTACCATTTTAAACTGGTCTTAACTTATTTCAATTAATTTAATTGAAATTACCCAGTAATACATAGAGAATAATCAAACTCCTTATATTTTGAGACTCATTTCACTATGGTAATGTACTTTGAAATACCTTAAATTTATTCCTTTATATTTTCAATAACATTAAAATTAGTGAAATTTTATCAAAATGGGTGAAATAATAATTCAAGAAGAGACTTCTTTCCAAAATTTATCTAGAGAAAAAGGCCAGTAGAGATTTTTTTTAAAGATTTATTGAAAGTTTTAACGCTAACTTTTAAAATTTGAGAGTATAAAAATTAAAATAGAATGAATTTCAAAACATTGGATGAAAAATAATATTTTAACCAAAATAATTCCTTACTTCCAAATAATCATACTTGAGAGTGGACTCTAAAGGTGCTAAAATAATTTTATTCACTTATTTTCTTTGAGAGGGAAAATGTTACTTAAATAAAAGAAACCCTCGATACAAATATAAGGAAAATACAAGAAAACAACAAAAATAATACAATAAATACAGAGAATATATTTAACAAATAATAATAATAATAATAATAATAATAATAATAATAATCAACACCCCTCATTCTTTGCCAACTTGTCAATTAAATTGTTTAATTGTCACTTTGGAAAACCTTTAGTTAATACATCAACAATTTGCTCGGTAGGTAATGCAAATTACCACAACATCAATCTTCTCTTTTATGAAATGTTTATCAACTTCAATATGTTTTTCTATAACGAAGGATTACACTGTGGGCAATGGAAATTGTTGTCTTGTTGTCACAATAAGTGCGTATGGGCATCATCTACAGAATTTCAATTCTTCAAATTATCTTCTTATCCAAAAAAAAACTCAAAAATAAACTTCAAGTTTTTGGGTTAAAAAAAAAAAATCCTAACTAAGATTGTCTAGTTACTTTACCGCATTTATTCTTTGAGGTAAATTACTTATTTAACCTTTTTATATTCTAATTTTTAATTAACAAATCATAATTAAAAGTCTATATCCATAAATTATTTCATTATTACTTTTTAAATTACCATCTAAGCACCAAATTTTAAATACATTCATTCCAAATTTTCTCATTCTAAATGTATTTAAAAGTTTGAAATGATTTCTTGAAATTCAAAGGAGAGGATTTAAAATCATTTATTGAAAGTTTGAAAATTAATTTTTTTTTTCTAAAAAAACTTTGATTAATCATCAATCACTATCAATAATTCAATGTTAACCATAAATCTTTGGAGTATGACCCCTACCATCAACTATACATCTTCTCAATTTTTTATCTTAGTGGAGAAATTTTCTAATAATCCATATTATCATATTCTTTACGTTCACACTATACATTTTCTTTTTTTAGTACTTATGGATCATTGGATCCTTACAATGATGTTAGCAAGTCCCACCATACTTATAAAAGCGTATTGGGTCTCTTGGCATAGCACACAATAAATAGAGATAGTATGGAGAATTTTCCATACTATCGTAGTATAGGAAATTTTCACTTCTCTTGTTGGGTTCTTTTCAGATATAGTAAAAAGAACAAAAATATTTACAAATATAGCAAAATTTCTCTGTCTATCTGCGATAAACTACTATCTGTGTCACGTAGATGACACAGATGGTGATTTATCATGATTTATTGTGGTCTATCACAAATAGACTGTATATTTTACTATTAGTTATAAATATTTTCAATAGTTTTACCCATGAAGATAATTTTCCTTTATTGCATCATATCTCTATAAAATATCTATGCCTACTAAAAATAATAATGATAATCCATCCTATGAAATAAATATAAGATAAGAAGAAAATTAATTTAACCAATTGAAGCATACATGTTTAAGTTATTGACTATTCTCTTCTTTTGTCTTTTTCTTCTTTCTTTCAACATTCTTTTATGAAAGTTATTGACTAATATTTGATAAATAAACAGTCGGAAATTAAATATATTGATTAATGTTGTTTTCGTATACCCCACTATACGTTTTTTTTTAATAAAATAAGAATTTGATACTTACATAAATACTCATCTTTTAGGTCTTGTATTAAAAATTGTTATGATTTTTTGGTTTTGTACCTTTTTTTTCTTTTTTTGTCAATTCCTTAGTAAGTTTTTCACATTTATAAACTAATTCATTGTAAAGAATAGAAAAATAAAAAAATAAATAGAACGTTATAATAATAGTCTTGTTTGAGTTACAAATTATATTAATTTGAGTTATAATAATTTATATTTGAGATGCAAACTGTTTTTGTTTAGGTAAGTTATAGTAAACATTATATGAAAGAAGAAAAGAAAGAATTAGTAGAAAATAGTAAATATTGTATGAAATATTAAATACGGTAAAAAATAATATTTTGAATTGTATTTACTATACTTAATTGTAGGTTATAAATAGTTTTAAACACCACTATCATATTTAGTGTCATAAATATGGAATAAATTATATTAACCCACTTTACCAACCTTAAGTTGGTGCCCCAAAATGGTTATTAATTTTTTTTTTTTAAAATGATTGAGAACAAACATAAGAACATGTATTGTAAAATTGAAGAGAAAAAGAGATCTAAGAAGAAATTATTATATATAAAATAAATAAATAAATAATAACAAAAGTGAAATCATGAAAATAGAAAAATATGAAAATCTCTTTAATTTTACCAAATTGATAGGTAAATTTGGCAACTATGAGTGTCTAATCATACGACACATGGACACATAAGTAATGAAAGAGTAACATTTCGTTTTGACACTAAGCATCGCTATTTATTTACTTATAATATCTATAATAAGATTTTATTTATATTTTTTATATTTTATTTATATTTTTTTGTTATGATTATTTTTTTTGGTGCATATGATATGAAGATGTGTTCAACCTTTGGAACTGTAGACATGTGCTATTTTATCAATGGTAGGTGAGATTTCATGAAATTGACTTATTTCCAAATTAGAATAAAAGATTAAATAAATTATTTATAATAAAATAATCATTGTTCAGAAAATGAAGAGCTAATAAACTAAAACGAACGTACACGTGTCGAATTTTGATAGGCGAAGACACATGAAGAATGATAAACGGCCGCTACACTGGATCAGGCGGGTTGCTCACACAAATTAGCAACGAGTGTACGAACAAGTTCATTGAATACTGAAACAGACGGCGTTCTTATCACTTATCAGAAAGGAAGCGCCCTTCCCAAAACCACACACGAAATTTCTCCGCACCGGAGCCGCCATGGACGCCGCCGCTGAAGTTCACCAACACCATATGCACGGCATGGCACCGCCGCCGGACTCCTCCACAGCATCGCCGGAGATGATGCACATGTCCTTCTTTTGGGGAACCAACGCCGAGATTCTGTTCCATCGCTGGCCTGGCGAGCGCTCCGGCATGTACGCATTGGCCTTAATCTTCGTCTTCGTGCTTGCTTTCATCGTCGAGTGGCTTACGCACTGCCGATTGATTAAGGAAGATTCGAGCGCGGCGGCGGCAGGATTGATCCGGACTCTGATGCATACGGTTAGGGTTGGATTAGCGTATTTAGTGATGCTTGCGGTGATGTCGTTCAATGTTGGAGTGCTTTTGGTTGCAATCGGCGGCCATTGCTTCGGATTCTTCTTGTTCGGGAGTAGATTTTTCAAGAGATCGGAAGCGGCTTCTGGTAAATCCTCTGATCTTCCTCCTCTTAGTTGTTGATGAAGGAACGTGGAAATCTGGAATTGAATTGATTGGAGCATAATGTGGAATTGAATTGATTGGAGCATGATGTGTTTAATCTGTTGTTGGTTTTGAATTTCTTGGATTGGATTTGGAAAATTGGAAGTTTCAGAATCGAAATTTGTTCTTCGAATTCTTTGCAGCTTATGTCAAGTTGTAACCGGCGGAGGGGATTGGTAATTGGAAATGCTTGGATTCAGATTCCGGGATAATTCGCTTGTAATTTTTCTTTCTCACTTTTCATCGTTTTCATTTGGTTTTTTTTTTTAGTCAAAGTTTCCAGCAATGATTTTAAATTTTCCTACCAAATTTGAATTTCATATAATCCTGATGACTTGATTTTGAATTCTACATTAAGTTTGTCATATGTGGCTTTTAGATTCCATTTTAAATTTTTTGGTTTTGATTTGGAATATGATTTTAGATAGACGTCGTGAAATTTGATTATTTTGAAGTTTACTTTATCTTTTGATTCAAGTTTGATCAATTTGTGGATTATAATTAGAAGCAAAATCCTTTAACTGATTAGATTCTAAATTAGTAAGATTGTTTAAAATAATTTATTTATTTATTTATTTTTTTTGGGGTTAGGTAGCGTTATGGGAAAAGTGTTGGAGGAAGAAAGAAAGATGAAGTTTCTAATAAATATGTAAATTTTAATAGTGAGTGTAGTTGAAGTTGGTTATTTAATACTAAAGCTTTAGAGACGTGGTGTTCAAATAAAAAAAAGAAAAAAAAAGTTATTATTTTCCTTAAAAAAGATATTAATTTATACACAAAATTTTAGAGATGTTTCAATTATAACTCTAAAATAATAATGGTATACAATTAAACCTTGAACTTTATATGTGTAAGATTTATAATTGTTTTCATTAAACTCTGAAATTATAATCAATTTTGATAATTTATTAATGGCATGTTTGGGAGTGATTTTAACAAAATTCATTTATTAACAAAGAATTTTCATACAATAATTTTAATATTTGGTTCACGGTTACTTCTTTAAAAACGTTTTTTAAAGAATAAAAGTGGTTTGTAATTATCTAAGTGCATGTTTGGCATTGACATTTAGAATAAGTGTTTTAAGTTAAATTATTTAATTATAATTAGCTTTGTAAAAGTGCTGTAAATGATGTTCATATAATTGGTTTCATATGATTTAATTTAATTAAAAATGTATTTAAATGATTAGTATGCTTGTTTTTCCTTTGAAAAAGTTACATTTGAGATTGAAAAAAAGTTAGATGCAGTGGTAGGGTAATAAACATTAGAGAGAACATTTCCAAAGAGAAATTCAGGGAGGGATAAAAAAATTTAGTGAAAGAAAGTTAGCAAGATGTGATCATCGGATCATTTCATCAAGTAATGAGAGCATTTACGCATCAAACATACAAAGATCGAATCATTGGATCATTTGGTCCAGCAATAAGATCACTAATACACAACTCTAATTAATAGGACCAACATGAACAACATGACAATATATCGATTAACATTACTACCCATTTAACCAACTTGAGCACAAACTTTGTCATGAAAACCACGTAAAAAGTTAAGTATCGACTTCTACAGTAATTCTTGCAGAGCTTAACTTGCTAAATAATTAGACTCCTCTTAGATGTGAGACTCCCTCTCAATTGTACTTAGACTCCCCCTAAGTGCGATAATGTTAGTGAAAACTTCGGCGTGAGTGAGACTCCTCTTAGTTTGATTATTTTTCATGCAACTCAGTGAACTACCTTCACCAAAGAATCTTAGGTTCTCCTAAGATGGAGAAATCCCTTCTCGAGAATGAAGTCTTAGGCTCCCCTTAAGACCAAGAATCCCTTCTCTGAAGTGATGCATTAGGCTCCCTTTAAGATAAAAATTATCTTCAAAGTTTTGCTCTTGTTGAATAATGAAGTTGCACAATGGAATAAAGTGACCAAAGAACAAAACGCAATGATGCACAACTCGGTCACCAAGAACACAAATTCTCTCTTTACAATAAACAACTGTAGCAACCTTAATTGATCACCATTAATCTCCTTTTATAAAATGAGGCCATACAAGGAAATAAACTTTGTAATCATAAATAATAAACAGCGCCTCCAATAAAGAAAAATATCAGGTAGAAAATATTTGCAAGAAAATTCCAAATAAGGGAAGAAAAATATTATGCATGAATTTATATTGTGTCATAGTCAATTGTTAGAACTATATTTGTGACAACAACAAGACTTTCACAAACTTACCTTAAAAGTAATTAAGAGCTAACAAACAAATATCTAACAATATTAACTATAAAACAAGAAAGAGATAATTAATTAAACTTAGACATTTTTAAAATGTCAAGTGTTTTAAAATGTCAAGTGTTGGATGGTGCTAAAAAAATTCGAAAATTTTCATCAGCCTTTGTTTTTTTTCCATTTTTCTTGATGTTTATTTTTTCAAATCGGCTTGTCACTTAACATTCTTTTATGAAAATGTATATGTACATATATATTTATTTATTTATGTTTTTTTATTAAATAATAAATACTAATAATTAGAGATATATGTTCTTAAGGACCAAACAAATGAAAGAAGAGGCATGAAGCATATGTTTATTTCATCTCCATCTTCTCATGGTCAACCACCATATCCAACTTTAAATTAAATTTGAGCGACCAAACTACAACTAAGACAACAATACAGCATATTTATTATATTATAACACCTATATTCGTTCAAATTTTCACATTTTAAACTTAAACCAAGTTCGATAATTTTTTTGGTCAATTATTTCAATTCAACATATGTGGTGAAAATTTGAATGTTTTACTATAGAATTGATGGTTAGCTTCAACTCAAATAAAATATATATATAAATTTTTGTCGTTGTATTTTATTTTCAAGTGATTAATTACACATCTAAAACCAAATCAAGTATTTATTCTAAATTGTTTACTCTTGTACAGTTTATGGGGTGAACATAGTTCAATGTTCATTAACTTGTATTATACTATTCTTGAGATTTAGAAGTTCAAGTTTTCTACCCATTTGGTCAAAATGAGCATAATTCAACTAGCTAGTATACAAATATGTTAATGATGAAATGATCTGTGGTTCAAATACTTTTACCTTAATTGTATGAGAAAAGGTTCCCCTCTCCCTTCATTATACTTGAAAAAAAATGAAAAAAGAAACTTAAATCTTATCGTTTAATTTGGCCTTGTTATGGGGAAGACTTATAATAATTATAAAAATTTTATGGCTCATTATATATTATCCTTTTCAATCTCTATGATCATATTGAAATTTATAGCACTTACTACCATCAACTAAGATGGATAGTTCGACAATTTAGGAAGAAATTCTCTAAAATCGAACCCAGTTCTTTATACTCATCACAAATATATTCAACATATTCCTTTCCAAATTCCCAAATGACAAACAAAAACATTTCATTTTTTTTTTTTTTTTTTTATAGAAAACAGGATCGTTTCTAATCAACTTCATTCCATTTGAAAGTATGTCTTACATGGTTATTTATACGATAGAGACATCTAGTTCTTGATGCCAAAATTTGGATAAAGGAAAAAGAATTTGTCATTTTCGAGGCAACAACAGTAAATTATTTAACGAGAGAAAGAACATGACCTACATAATAAGAAGATTTGTACACTTGTCTAGTGTTTGCTACACTTGCTCCAATGCTAAAGTTAAAGTGCTAATTAAGTGTATCAAACTTAAAGTTTGAGATTGAGAATTACAACTTTCTTTGTCTGAGGCTGTAATAATGTGTATTTATAGAAGTAAATGACATGATGTTCTATCGATATAGTTAGGATAATCCTTCGGCTAGGGCATGTGTAGAGGATGTCCTAGAAATCGATTATGTCTTTTAATTTCTAGTTCAAAATCACCCATAACACTTAGTAAAAGATATAGAACGACTTTTATTTTTTAATTTTTAAAAGTACACCGACCAAATTAATATAAAGCATAAATATTAAGAGTAATTAAAAAAAACCAATTAAGAAAAGCAAAAACCAATTTTTAATGTATATATTTCTCTAATTTGTACTGCAAATAAAAGAAGTACAAATACAACAAGCATTAGTACAACAATATATCTATTAAAATTCAAGACTTCCATTTTTAGCTATAAAATAAGTGTATTTGATTATCATCTCTCAAAGTCAACTAAACAAAAAAGATTGCAAAATGGAAAAGACAACAACAGCAATCTTAATTCTCTGTTTTGTAATTTGTCTGGCTGTCTCTTCCAAATCCAACGCTACCAATGTTTTTCCCACCCACGACGGCATGCATATGAACTCCCCGCCGCCGCCGATGGGTCCGACCAGCGGCGGCTCCGGCAACGACATGAACTCCCACGAGATGATGTCGGCGGCGATGCACATGACTTTCTTCTGGGGAAAAAACACCCAAGTTCTATTCTCCGGCTGGCCCGGTGACCGGTCTGGGATGTATGCGGTGGCGCTGGTGTTCGTCTTTTTGCTGGCGGTGGCCGTCGAGTGGCTGTCGTATTGGCGGGTGATGACGGAGGCGGGGCCGAGAAATGTCGCCGCTGGGATCGTGCAGACGGCGGTGCATGGGATTAGAATGGGAATTGCGTATATGGTGATGCTTGCTTTGATGTCGTTCAACGGCGGCGTTTTTATCGTGGCCGTCGCCGGCCATTCGGTTGGGTTTTTGGCTTTTGGGAGCAGAGTTTTGAAGAAGGCGAAATCGTCGCCGTACGATGAGGGTACTGCCGATCTTCCATCTAGGGTTTGCTGACCAAATTATTCATAATTTACACGCGATTGTAAAAGATTCATTGCCAACTTTCAATTTTTCTTTTTGTTATTTTGGATCTATATTTCTCTTTTTTTTCTTTTGATGTTGTTGAGATCTCCATTTTAATTTTTCTTTTCCACAATTAATCTTTTATTATTATTATTTTTTAATTTTAATTTTAGTAAAATTTGAAAGCAGAGACTGTTGATGCCAAAATTTTGTCACGAAAATCCCCCACCTCACCTTGCTTCCATTGTAAATTTGTAAATTTTGGAGGAAAAGAAGAAAAAAAAAAACCCTACAAAGGAGAAAATCATCTTAAGAAAGATGAGGAAGATATATATATATTTTTAAAAGGAAAATGGAGGTCCAAGTATTCTCATATAAATTTATGGGCTTTATATTACTAATTTTATCTAAGTTCCAGCTCTTTATAAGCTGATATTACTAATTTGATCTAAGTTCCAGCTCTTTATAAGTTGATATTACTAATTTGATCTAAGTTCTAGCTTGATATTACTAATTTGATCTAAGTTCTAGCTCTTTATGAGCTGGACTTAAAATAACTCAATTTGGGAATGGTGCTAAAATTGAATAGCAAAATGACAAAAAAAAAATGAAAACAAAAATGTCGAGGAATTATAATAAATATAATAAAGAAAAGAAAATAATAAAAATAGGAAATGAAATTTTATTTAAATTTAGAAATCTCTAAAATATCTTTTCGTTTTTCACCAATATTTTCTCTCAAGATTCTATTTATACCTATAAAGGGTAAGTAGAAGGTGGATTTATGTATAGTGGTTACGAGACAATATATGGATAAGGATAATTGGCAAATGTCACATTATGGGTATCTATTAATTTTATAATATTTATAATGGGAATATTATTTTCTTGTTGTAATTTTTTTTTTTTTTACACTTTTGTATGTCATTCTCTCTTTTGATGAGGATTTGGAGTCCATCCTGACTCCAAAATAGGGTGAGATCGGGATCCACATATAAGGAAGTTGAGAAGTGGTTCTAGTGGTGCCAAAACCCTAAAAAAGGAAGGAAAAACTCACTCCATTGAAGATGGACTCCACCAATTGCAACACGAAAAATTTTGCACTTCATCTTTACCATTTACCTCTATGATTTTCGAAAAACTCCACTTACTGCTTTACTTTATTTTTCACTCTATGGGTCTATTCGAAAGAGTTAGATTGAGAAAAGCATATGTTGGGTTCAAACATATATTGGGAAAAATTTTACAGCTTTCTATATAACTTCCTTATGTCTATTATCTCTTTATTTTTGTTTTGTTTTGTTTTGTTCTGTTCACTCAATTAGCACTCTCAGTTCAATTTAGATTTCTATGCTTTGTAATTCTGATTAATAGTTTCCAGCATGTTGTTTTTCATCTTAAGTCTTATTTTTCAAAAAACCCCATTCCACATAAAGAGGGAGAGAAAAAACTCCTGACCTATATCTACACCATTATGACTCCAAAACAATTAAGTTAACTAGTAGACTACAACAAGAAACGTCTTACTAACTTAGGCATTAGAGCGTTGTCTATTTTATGTCCTTGATTAAGACTAGGTATGTTATTCTCACATGCTTCATTGTCTATTTTGTAGAGCTGGATGGATTCATGGCTATTTGAAACATAATGCTTTAGAAGAATCAAAATCAAATTATAGCTAATTGGACTTAAATAGTTATGAGCAATCAACACATGAGAAAAAGAAAATTGAAGTTGAATTCAATAGATGAATTTGAGTGTTGAGAAAAATCTTCCACTTGGAAATGAGAAAAAAAAAAAAAGAAAAAAAAAGTAAAATTGGAAGAAAGCAATAAAATTGGAAATACAAGAATTTACGTGGAAAAACTTCAAACTAGAGAAAAACTAAAGACTATAAAAATTCTACTATGTGAAAAATTATTACAATCACATAGAATAATTTTCTCTTCCAATCTCAATTACAAGAGAACTCTCTCAGAACTTTTATAATACTCACACCCTTTTTCTCACTCTCAAACTAGAGAATGCAAAAGAGAATTTAACGAGAGTTAATTAGCACACTTAAACTTAAAATGTTTTCTAATAAGGACAATTTGAAACCAAAGGCATAGACTTCTTGTATAGTGTTTGGAAAGCTTATTATCACTTTCTTCCTTCTTTCTAATGCGAGACAACTTCTAATATTTTGTCAAAAGCTAACGTCTCTGATGGAAAAGAAGGAACATACCAAGAGTTTACAGTGGTTAGATCAAATAAATAAATAAATAAATAAATAAATAAATATATATATATACGTGAGCTTATGGAATGTCAACTTGAGCTTATCAAAAGAGCATACATGTGAGGTCGGCCAATTGTTTACGTGTATATACAATCACTTTAAATTTTTTTGGACAACAAATGTATCCAAAGTGTATGATATTTTAAACTATTATGTTTATCTTTTGGTTTCTTTTCTATATTTGTTCAACTTGTGAAACAGACCATTCTTTTTCTCCATGTACAAAGATAGTGACGTTTTTTTGTCACATTGTTTTCAACTTTAACCCTTTTCATTAGTACAATATTACAATTTCGCCCTTTTTGCCTTTGACTTCATCCTATCAAATATGCCAACATAATATGTCAAAAGATAGTGTATGATATTTTTTAACATTCTTCAATCTCCACGATAGTATAATATTGTCCACTTTGTTCATAAACTTTCATGATTTTATTTATGGGACTATCTAAAACGTCTGAGATTCTGTTTGTAATTCCAACAAATACAACCATGTTGTCGCATCGTCGAGATCGAAAGCATGAGTATAAAAACAAAGGAAGGAATCAACGAGAGATTATATGTATCTCTTATTTAGTACAAGATTCCGAAGATTGACACACAATCGAGTTATTCCCATGAGAAGGGTATTTGATACCCTCGCAAAAGTATTTCTTGCCCTTTCTCTTATTTATGTTTGTTAATCATCTTTCATTTTAATACCTTTATTTATTCTATTTAAATTATTTTTATTATGAAAATTAATTTTTATAATCAATCGGTAAAAACTATTTTATTATAATATATGTTGAATGAATCTAACTAATTATTCAATTGTAAAAAACTTAATCTTAACCAATAGCTTGATTAAAATGTACCAACCGAGTTCTCATCTAGAAAAAGAGAAAAAAAAATAATAATTTTTACACTAAAGTTTGTCTAAGTTATATAAATTTATACCATAAACTCTTAGTTCCATTAAATTGTACTTCAAACTTAGCACTTAGTTAAGTATTACAATCTTAATTTCCATTTTTTTTAATGAATTATAAAACATATGTATGATACAAAACTGATAAGATTTCAAGAAAAAAACAACACGATCTAGAGCTACAATCCTATTAAAATTTACAACTTTTGGTAAGGTTATTCCTTTGTTAATTTGTAGGTTAATCAAACTTAAAAGTTTGGAAATCTTGATATTCTTATTCTTATTCTTATTATTATTCTTATTATTATTATTATTATTATTATTATTATTATTATTATTGAAGAAGAAGAAGGATAAAATCTTAATATAATTGAAACTAGTGAGTTAGGGATATTTTTAACATTACTTTTCATAAAAATTATGATAGAAATTGGAACATTTAACCATATTTAAAGTCTAATTTGATGAAATCATTCGTTTAGAGTGAATTTGGGGGCATGACAACATGTTTACTGGTAAAATTTGAACTTTGTTGATGGTAATAAATTACTAATTTATTAAATATAGAAATAATTATAAATAGAAAAAATATCAAATCATTTACAAATATAGTAAAATTTCACTTTCTATTTGTAATAAATCGCGATAGACCTAGACATCTATCGGTATCTATCTGATAAACTGATAGATGTCCATCTGGGTCTACTACAGTCTATGAAAAAGTGAAATTTTGCTATATTTGTAATTATTTTTAACTTTTTTTCATTTTTGAAAACATTTCTTAAACATATTTACTTAATTGTAGAGTATAAGAAAATTTGAGCTTTTATGATTATTAATTAAATTTACAATTACACGTATATTATGATCAATCAATTCAAATCCATTTATTAAAGAGTTCATTAATTCATGAGTCATAATTATATAAAATTTTTAAAAATTAAAATCATAAAAAACTTTATTATTGTAAAATCAATTTTATTCATAGACGTATTATTTAAAAAAATTTATTATTTCCACGTATATAAAAAAAACCTTGAACCAAAAAACCCCAATTATTTATGTTATGAGTAATCTTGGATCAAGGACAAAAGCGACATAACAAGAAAGAAGCGCAGCAAAAGCAACTAATTAAGGACAACCAAAGGAGTGGGTCGAAGCGGATTCTGGCCGAGCCAATCCGGTCGGCCTCGGCTAGCCCATCCGTTTGGATGCATGCGCTTGGCTAGGACATATGTGGACTTTTGAGAGAAGATTAGAAAATCCAAAAGCCAAATGGCCATATTAGTCTCAGCCTTGACACCGAGGCCGGCCCTCAATATTGAATCCGTGGCAAAAGCTGAAACCCTAAAAAGAATTGATTGTGAGGGGACTTAGGCAAAGTCCTAGAGGAAAAAGAAATAGTCCAAATGAAGAAAGTGAACTTCAAGCCAAGAAGTCTTTGGCACTAAACTACTCTTTTGACTTAGGCAATGGAGAGCATGTGGTCTACACCACACCGGTGTAGTTCTTTTCTTTGATTTGCAGGCAAGCGCTTCCTTCATGATACAAATTTACGGTTGGCACCATCTTGAGATCAGTTTAACTTAGCTCAATTTTGATATTAACCGTTTATTTTAGAATAAAGATAGGTAAATTTTTTTTTAAAATGTCTTCAATTGTAGATGCTTGAAAACATATATATTGACATCTTCAGGTAGGCTTATTTTTTAGAAAAGAATGTAATGACAATCCAAAAATATTTAGATAGTTACATCCATTTTGTAGGATTTTTTAATGAAAAAAATGTCTTGAAATGATGTGTTATTTCAATAACGACTTTCTATTTTCATTAGTTTATATATTTATTTAATATAATTAAATTTATATGACATTTTAATGTGTTCGATAATTTAATATTTTATTGTTATGGATTATTTAAATTTTATATTTCAAGAGAAGCTCCAAAATGTTTTAGATGCTTTCTGCAAAGGCATCTTAAACTGCCAAAACATTATTAGATGTTTTGACAGTTAGTGTAAAATAATCTATGTAATGCAAATATTCATTAGTAAAAGTTTTAAATTTCTACATAACAAACCACCTCTAAAAGTTAAGGGTCAAATCTTTTATCTTCAACCAGGAAAAAAAAAAGCTCTTTAAATTAAAAGAAAGAAAAGTGAAAGGATTGACAATAAATAATGTTCCAATTATTCAATTACAAAAGAACAAAGAAACATCCATTTTATTCTCTACAACAATTTATTACAATTTATTATTATTATTTTATTTATGTGAGATTACTAATTTCCTAAACCGTTCAATTATATTTTGGTCCACTGTTGCTATTCATTTCTGTGTATCTATTTTTTTTTATTATTAAAATATCATTTTAGTTTAAATTTAGCTCTTTTATTTTTAATAAATCTTAAAATTGGTTTTATTTTATTTATTTTATTAATTTTTTTTTATAAAGAAACTCTATTATCCACCTTTCTGTAAAGTTTTAAAATAGATTCACAATATTCACTTTTCTTGCACGGAATTGTTTTTATTCATTATTATTATTTTTTTTAAAAAAAAGACATGGAATCAATTTCCATAAAATTTGCCTCATACTAACCATAAGAATTAATTTAAAGATGGATGGAAAGTACATAACTAAAATTAAATAAGACTAAAAAATATAAATTAAAATGATCATTTTAACATTATTTTAGTACAAAAGTGCACAGTAGGAGATTGAACGCTTTCGACTTCAAAAAATGTAATATGATTTTTTTTTTTTAATACAAAAGGAGATGGAGGTATTTGAATTACAGACCTTATAGTCACTACACACATTTTATATTATAAGTAAGTTGAAATGTGCTTGCTTTGACAAGTAATGGAAAATATTTTATTCACTCAACTATACTCAGATTGCCATTATTTAGTAATATTTTTTTAAGTACATAAGTTGAAGGTACGAAAAAATTTGATACTTAATTGGATTAGTTCATTTTAATTTTTGGAAATAATATGTTTGGTTCCTAAAATTTGATTGAAGTTGTATTAGGCCTTTTAATTTTCAAATTCAACATTTCTATCGGTAAGATTTACCTTTGATAGCATTCATAATCTCTTTGGTTAGTTTTTCTATTAATTATGGGCCAAAAAAAAATTGACATGACACCTCATTTTTATTAGAAAATTCCATAATTTTTACTTTATATATATATATATATATAGAAAAAGACATTTTAATTCTTTACGTTCTCCATCTTCTTTCCCTCCCTCCTCCCAACCATCTCCCCTCTCATGGCTATCACCACACCAACGGTTGACATTTGCCGCCACCTTCCGTCGCCGTGGACGGGTTGTTTTTTTGGATCGTTCAAGATCTAACAAGAACCAAATATTCTTCCAAAATCTAGAGAACGCATATATCGTTCGAGATCTAGTCCAACGATTTCATTATGACAAAGTCTGTTTTATTTTATCCCATTTCTTTTATTTTAATATTCTTTTTAACAATGAGTGGGAGAAGGTTGTGAGAAAAAGAATGGAGAGAATATTAAAAAGTTTGTTTTAAACGAAAATTATTTTTAAATAAAAAATAAATGTCATGTCAGCTCTTCGAAAGTAGTTAACGAAAAACAAAAGTACTTACAAATTGAGAAGGTCATATGTAGACCAAAAAGACAAAATCATGTTTAACCGTTGGACTTAGTTTTGGCTAGATGTAGACGATTTTGTTAATAGATATAGTTTTTTTTTTTTTTTCATTAAATAATACTTTTAGAGATAATAATTAAATATATAACAACATTTTTTTATCAGTAATATAGATCCTGCTATCTTGCTATTAATATAGTGATTGATTTTAAAAGTAATATTTAAATTTTACTATACTTTTACAAATATTTTAACCTGATTATTATACTTGCGATGGTGTTTTTCTTTTTCGTTCTTAATGTATTAGTGGCTTTTAATTAAAGAACTAAAGTAACAAAAATAATTAAATTATTTAAACAATTATTGTAGAGTATAGAATACAACCTTGTTTGAAAATTATTACCAAAAGGATTTCATCTCGAAAAATCCCCTTTCTTCCCATAACATAACAAATATTAATTTCCCAAACATTATTTACGCTTTTGCACCTAATAGACAGTCAAAGAAAACGACGCCGTTTCTCCTAACCCCTAATTTCATTTCGTCTTCTTCTCCATTCCATTAACGTCATCTCCATCTTCTCTCAGAAAACCGCCAAAAAGCTTCAGATTTGTGATCCAGAGAAGAAATGGCCCCTCGCCAGTTGTTGAAGCCATTAATATGTCCATTCTTGAGGAAGGCCCACGTCGATTTGGCTTGTCGCCGTTGTCGCCGTCGCCGCTGCAGCACCCGAATGGCTTTTCTTAACGGTATGTGATGTGGTTCTTGCATTAGCCGCAGCTTCTGTTCATAAAGGTAAATAGGAATCTGTTGTTAGTTAAAAAACAGAATGACCCAGATAGTATAGAGGGCGAAACTACCAATTTTATGTGGAATGACCACCAACTGTTTGTGGAAATGCCAGAGAGAGAATTTTGGGATGGAAGTTGAAAAATTACCTCTAAGAGCTGTGAAGCCAGTGATCTTTTGTCTTGTTTCGTCGTCCATTCTGTCGTAGTGAAGTTGTAAGGCTTGTAAGACTCTCACGGGTATTAGTACAGTGGAGGATCCTGAGATGAGGGGGGGGGGGGGGGGGGGGGAAGGTAAATTTGCTTTAGTGTTTTTGCCTTGTAGAGGAAGACAACACATCTATCTACCCATTAAAGAATTTAACTGTAGTGGGCAATGCAAGTGGTTTAATGATTCAATTGGGTGTCGTTTTCAGCCACCATCTTTTGACCCCAGAACGGCCAGGTTTAAAGAGATGCATGAAGATTCCATCAAAGTAGCGGACAAATTTAGTTGGGCCAACCGTGAATGGTTGAAGGTCTATTAGATTCAGAGGAGGGCATATGGGAGGACACGGAATCTCTATGAATCCGAAGAAAGAGAAGAGAAAAAAAAAAAAAGAAGGGATAGGAAGAAAAGTCCAAAAATACATCACGAGGGATGGTTTGAATGGCAATTCATTGATGGGAAAATCCCAACTAACTGGGTTAGCTAGTTAACCCACTACGAAAAGGATGTAAAAAAATTAGCTAGCTATTGAATGAAAGGAGAAATTACCCTTTTTCTTCGGCGGCTGTGGTGGCTGAGGACATGGAGCTGGACGGTTGTAGTTCACATGGCGAGGCAAGAACACGCCGGTCCCCGATGACCCTCCTGATTTTGTCACTGAATTTGCTTGTGAGGAGCTTCCTTGAGCTTGCTTGGCTTGTATAGCGGCTGAGCCTTTTTGCTTCATAAACTGCTGCTGCTGTTGGTTCTTCCTTCGCTTCTGATTCTACAAGGAGGGATGAGTTTTGGGTCAGCCGAAAAAAAAAAAAAAAAACGGAGTTGAAGAGATCTGGGAAGAAAAAGAAAAATAAGAAACAGGGGAGATTTGGGGGGATTTGATTGTCATCTCACTTTGGGAGTTCTAGACTGGTCTTTGGAAGAGGAAGATCCTGTATCTCCAATTTGGGGGTTTGTTTGGATTGATTTACCATTTGTACTCACTTTCTTCATCTTCTCCAATTTGCTGAAAACGTTGTGTGAAATGTCCAGCCCTCCACGCTCTGCAACCAACGGCGTCGATGGCGGCGATGGCTCCTTCGACGGCCCTTCTGGGCTTCCATGGCTGCTCCCAGTGCTAGAGCCTAGAGGTGACCACAGCGTTGAAATTGGCGAACCAGACAAACCCCATGACTACCATAAAACAGAACACACCCACAAAATCAAAAAACGGAGCAACAAAGAATTTGACAAACGCCTTGAAATCTTCCATGCCTTAATATATTCAATACCTTGTTCTGAATCTCAGATTGGAAGCTTGCAGTGGATGAGTTATCATCATCTTGAAGCATGTACTGAGCCATCCGCTGACTCAACTCAGCCGTGTAATCGTCGCCACCGCCCTCACCGTCATCTCTATCACTTTCAATCTCGTAGGAACCAATCTCAGATTCTACCGGCGAACTAAAGCTGAGAAATGAATCAGACCGTCCAAAATAGCTTGACCAATTGTCTCCTTCAAAGGGGTTATGCTGCTTATCTCCATGCTCAGTCTGAAACAGAGAGTTAAACTTCAACTCTCTGCCTTCTTGGTCTGCCGCCATGGCCGCACCTTGTGCTGACAGAGAGAGAAAAAAACAACAGAAAGATAAAAAGAGAGAGAGAGAGAGAGATTGAAATTTGGAAATTTATGCGCCGTAGATTTGGACTTTATAGAGTGTGAAGGAGAGAGGGACCTATAAAACAGAATTCAGAGTAGTCCATGAACTAAGGACTCCAATGAATATTTTTAAGGTTAGAGTTAAAATACAGCCATTTGGAAGGGGAGGTGGGGTCAGTCCCCCTGTGGCCGGCCGCCGAACGCCGCCGTGAGGTTCATTTAGAGGTTCTTTTTGAATTCAGATCCGTGGTGCGACTGTTCTTGTGCTTTTATACAAGTAAAACCAACGATATCCTATTCTATTCCTATATCAAGAGTGGGGCTTTTGGATCCCTCTTGGCCTCTATTTTCACTTTATTTGGATTTCTTTCTTATCTTCTTTTTGTATTTTTGTTTAATGGCAAAAACCACCCTAAAATATAGTCGTAGTAGCAAATATGCTTTAAACATTTGATTTTAAAAATTAAGCCTTCAAACTTATATAAATATTAAAATTCAGTTAAATTGAACATTCAAACTTAGTATAAATTGTAATATTTGTATAAATTTGAGTATTCAATTTTTATCATCTGTGGGTCCAATCTCTACAGTTATTGTAAGTTTGAAGGTCTAATTTAAACACTGGTAGAAGTTTAAAAGTTCAATTTTTACAATTAAAAATTTGACGGGTGTAATTGCCACTACCACTAAATTTTTTTATAATATTTTTAAATTTCAAATTTGATATATATGATTTGGAGAAAATTAGACTTTAGTAGCTATGGTTTATAATTAGAATTTAGTCTCTATGGTTTGATAATACTCTCATACAATAGTCCCTACGATAGGAACTATATATGAGAACTTTATCTGTCTGCAACGACTATTTATGAGATTTTATCGATGAATAGATTATAACTTTTAAAATCATCGGAATTAAATTCTAATGTTCTTCACACCATAGAAATCATATTAGTAATTAAACCAAAACATTATTTTAACTTTGATTTAGAATTTATTTTTCTCAGGGTGTTTGTTGTTGTTTTTTTTAGTTCAAACATTGTAGAAGCATAGGATCGAACCATTGATCATTGAAATGAAAATTAGTCTTCACTTAACTATGTGGGAACAATGGTAGAAGATTTGTTTTATTTGTTCATTCTAACTGTTAAGGTTAATCTAATTTTAGTCTCAATAGTTTTGATTAGTTGTAAATTTAGTCTTTTAAAGTTAATGGTTATTAAATTTCGTTAAATAAGAATAATAAATTTCATGCAAAAATATATTGTAAATATGTTTCAAAAATTTATGGTGAAAAAGTCCTTAGATAATAAAAGTTCATGAAAAAATAATAAACTAGCCATAAGAACTAAATTTAAGCTCTATTTTTTAAAAAAATATATAGACTAAAATTAAATATTTGAAAGTATAGGGACTAAAGTTAAATAAATTCAAAGTCATATTGTATTTTAACCAACTTTTAAAGTCTATATTTCAATATTTTTGTGAACTTTTTAAATTATTTCAAAAATGTCATTATGCATTATCCTTTAAAAAATTGTAATATTACTCGTAACCATTCAAAACTTTTAAAATATGGGTTGGAAAAATTAAACCTCCGACCTCAAGGTCTATATTACAAGTTTTACGTTTACATTTATTTTGGCAATATGAGATACTTTATTTAATATATATTAAATAACCTTAAAAATAAGATTAATTACTAAACGTTAACTTTATATCTCTTATGATATTGACATTTAAAGTGTTAGTCTTGTTATTGTTTTTAGTTGTGCATCAAAAGTTATTTGTATTAGACGTCAAATTATATAAAATTTTGATAATTTCTTTTTTCGATGTTTAATATATGATATATTTTTTTCTATATTATATCATTATAATGAAAAAAAAAAACAGAAAACAGAAATTATTAAACATATTTCTCTTTCTAATTTTTTAAAAATATTTGATTATCGAAAAGGGAAAAACGATCCCGGAAAGTGTATAATTACACTCATGAAATTGATATTGACATCGTTGATTCATGTTTTAATTCAGCTCATAAACACTTTTCTTCTTGATTCCATTGGCTAAAAATCACTTTTTTCCTTTGTTCAAAAAACGTTTGGATTCCTAAAACTTTTCGAATGAAAATTAAAATTCATTGTAGAAAGATGAGGATGACAGAGCATCTACGACGTTCTCCCAACTCATTGCCGATTATCTTAATTTTTAATTTTTAAGTTCTCGTAATTATTTTATTTTTTATTAGTAAAATACTATAAATTTAGTCTATTAATTTTGAAATTTATCTATTTAATCTATAAACTTTTAAATTTATCAATCTAGCCCTTGAATTTTTTTTTAAAAAAAATCACATATCTACTAGATATAAAATTAAAAGTTTAGAGTTTCATTAGACATAAAATTTAAATTCATATCACATAAGTAAATTATTATTTAATTTTTTCTGAATTTCTTAGAGATCTATTAGACATAAAGTTGAAAGTTCAAAGACTTTATAGACATATTAAAAGTTTGAAGACATGTTCGACAGTTTTTAAAGTTGAAGAACTAAACTGACACAAATTTCAAAGTTAAGAGACAAAACTTATAACTTTTCATATTTTTAGGTGATTTTAAAATCTAATCAAATTTTGAAAGAAAAAGAACTTTATAACGACCAAAAAATTGGTTAAGAATTCAAATGTTATTTGGAAAAGATGAAAACTCGTCCTCCAAAAGTCAAATGATTATCTAATATACCTAAAAGTTTCTTTCTCCTCTTTGAATTAAATCTAATCTCACATTGAAAGCATATCTTTTTCTTTAAAAGGTTAATCAAACTTTGGGTATAAATATGATTAATGATTGAATGTGATTTAAATTGACAATAAAAATTATATAATTGATACGGATTGACCATATGGGCTCCCATTAAAGGTAGATCATTTTCTTTTCTTTTTTTTTTTTTTTTTTTTTTGAAAAATTAGAATGAAGGGATTCATGTTGTCATTAACAATGTCACTTTTCTAGTACCAACCAACACATTACCAAACATGGTGGGAGTTGAACAAAGGTTGGACAAAACAGTACATTTTTACATAATTAAGGATTTTATTTTTATTTTTTTAATTTTTTTTATTCCCAAAAGAAAAATAAAGAAAGAAATTAATAATAATATTTATCTAAAATATAGTCTGCAAGTCAACATTTGTGGTTGTAAGTCTAACTACTTCCATTAACAACCAATAAGTTTACCAAACTCAATTATGCTTTAAAGAATCTTATTCTTTTTCAAAACTAAAACTTTTAACTAAGTTGGTTTGATAGTTATTTGATTTGATTTTTTATTTTTGAAAATTATATATATATATATATATTTGGCTCATAAGTTAAGTAAAAATAAGTAAAATATATATATATATATTGTATCACATTTTCTTCATCCAAACACTATTGTTTATTATTTTTTTATTCAATAAATTCAGTATTATTGTTTTTAAGATTTCCAGTTTTCTTTTCTTTATAATTACGAGCTAATCTATTTTTTAAGATTCAAATATGGGGATACTCTTAACTAGAAAGTATGTCCCGCCTTATATTCTTATGCATTTAGCTCAAACACACCTTTGATCGGTATGCTTTTATTGATTTTTAAGTTTAATTTCTAGCTCAATTGGCCCACTCAAATTAGCATACCTTGTGTGAGATTCAACATTGGATTGAACACGTATTTTCATGAAAGCAATCTAAGAAAAGTATTTAGTTTTGTTTTTTTGTTATATGCTTTAATTATATAATTAATAAAATTAGTCATAAACATATGTGTTTAATTTGTTAGTTTTCTAAAAGTAAAACATTTATGAGTATGATTTGGTAATAATTTTTACCTCTTTGATAACCTAAAAAAAACTCATAGAACTGTTTATACCCTTTTTTTGTTTAACTTTTTAATTTTAAGACTACTGTAGATTCATATTGATAAAGCTTCCAAGGAATAAGATTCATTTTCTTCTTCTCTTCTTCTTTTTGAAGAACACTTTTTAAGAATGATTCTTAAATTCAAGTGGGTCATTCTAATTGATTCTGTTCATTTTTAAAAGTAAACAACAATGGATGAAATCGAGAGGTTGATTCAGATTTTATTAGTAAATAATTCTTTGATTTTTTTTTTTTTTTTAGAATATAACATTACATTTGTGAGTTGAAATTCAAATAAAATTTCAAGCTATTTATTTCCCTTCTTTTATTGTTATGCTACCAATGGTAAGGACTATATATAGATATTTGATACTTTCACTTAGAAGAAGGAAAAAAAAAAAAAAACTATTTATCCTTAAATTCTTTAAAGGAATATTTAATGTCTTACTACTAGGTTTTAAGATTTATACTTTTAATTTTGATATGTTTAATGAATATTCACTTTCAATTGTTAGTATTAATGTCTATTAATTAATTTAAGAGAATTGTTGTTTTGTGTATTTTATTAAATAATCAACTTAATCATAATATATTGAATAATCAGCTTAATTTTACAAAGATGAATGAAAAATAAAATAGATACCAACAGACCCAACAAAGAAATGAAACAAAGAGTACTGGATAGAAAAATATAGATAAGGAAAATACATGAAATCTATAATTAGAATAACTTTAACCCCCCCTCCCCTTCTCAAACATCAGGTGGTAGAGTGACGACCAACTTGAGCTTGTGAAGCGACCAACAAAGCAAGTGAATGAAATTCAAGATGACAGATTATAGAAACTGAAGAAAACTTCCGAATCAAATCACGGCAGATCTAAGCTGGAAATAGAGACCATAAAAAACTTCTAGGTTGAAAATAGAGACCCACAAAGAACTTTTTGGTTGGAAACAAAGACCTATAACAATTCCTACGCTGCGAATGGAAGACGAATTTGGACGAAAAATCTATGCGTGGAACTGCCTTAGTCAATAGATCGACAGAGGTAGAGATCAGATAAAGGTCGTAGCTGGCAACTAGTGTAGAATAAGACAAAACCTTAGAAACAAGGACTCTGATATTGATAACTTGTAGAAATACAAGTTATTATATTCACTATTTGAAATAATTAGAGTAATTTTATGGCTAAACGCATGATTTTGGCAGTTGAATTGTGTAATATGTATTACCATGCGTTTGCACCATTTACAAAAGTATATACCTGAGAAAATATGAACTTTTCTGTTCTGAACGTAGGATTAAATAGAAAAGAAGCACAAATAACCCAAGTACCAGAGAGAAAGCTATTGCAAGAACAAAAGAAGTATCCATGCACCAAACCCAAGTGTCAAGATCGCACGTTGAGAAGAAAAAGTAGATACTGTTGCCTGGGCAATAGTTGTCATGTTAATATGCAAAATGACTATAAGTTATCAGATCATTGCAGAACCAATGAGTTGACGATGTAAAAAGTCTGCGCAGCAGGGCATGAAATTTAATGCAAAGGTGTCAGGTCATCATGAGTTCACCTTTTCGACACCTATAAATAGCCGAAAGCTTCTCAATTCAAGGAGGAGAGAAAGGAATCAAGAGGCGAAAGCTCTGCACAAATTCTCCCTCACCATAATCAGCCTCCATTTGGAGCTCTTCTGTGAGAAGGATTCTGAGAATTTTCAGAGTCATCTCCCAGTGAGCGAAAACTTTCATCCTATGTCATTTATGTATCAGATGGCAACTATCTCAAGCCTCCATGAATGTATCAAATAGCAACCATCTCAAGCCTCCATGAAGCAAGACATTGCCAGTGGCGGCTTGATGTCTTCCATTTCTATTCTTTCTTCGTTTCCCTCCTTCTTACTTATGTTTTGTTAATGGCATTCGAGAGAATAGTTTATTTACTTAATATAAGTTCGATTGACGATTATCTTCCATTTATTTTCATATTAAATACTTTACACCATGTTACTTGTATGATTGAATGAGTAGATGTTAGAACCTAGTTTTTCTTAAGCAATATTAAATAAATTTACATCTTGATTATTGTATATCATTAGCTTGCACAGATTTGTCTGACAAATACATAATCTAGATGGTTAATCTTTAGCATTTATCAAGACTAGATGAGTTTTAGAGATGTATTTTATCTTTTGGCAATGCAAACTTACCATGCGTCTTAGAGATAAGATTAATGTGGCTTTGAAACATCGAAAAATCGTTTCTCAAACCCAAAGTTTGTAAGTATGTAAATATACTTAGATATGCTTAAGTAACGACTAGCTCTTGCGTTAACTCTATTATTATCGCAAGGTTTCAACGTCATTCTCAACGCATGCTATCTGACTGTAAATGACATTTGACTAACATTCTCCACGTTCACCTCACCATGTTAATTGTAGGAAATTTTATTTATTCTTTATGTATAATTTTAGGCACATAAACCCCTTGAACATAACACTTGTACAGTCACCTCATAGATTATGTATCTAGTCCCAACGCCTAATTTATCACAAATCCCTGCGTTCGACCCTAGACTCACCAGGAAACCTATAGAAGCTTACACTTGAGTTTTTATATGAAAACTTGCTGATTAATGATCATACTTGAGTAATTCTCAACATATACTTTGTATTAAAATTATAACATCCACTTTGTACGCAACAGATACCATGTTGTTTTGTTTATTTTATTGAATAATCAACTTAATCATAATATATTGAATAATTAGCTTAATTTGCAAAGATAAATGAAAGATTAAATAGACATCAACAAACCTAACAAAGGAAAGAAACAAAAAGGAAAAAATAATACTGAAAAGGAAAATACAAGGCAAACCAACTATAGACCTATATAGTTGCACTCTTGTACATTGTAGGACAAATTGCATCCATGAATATAATCATTACATGCAAGTCGATCCTTCACGAGTTGTTCATAATTATGACTAGGTTAAATATCCATTTTACCCATGTAATTACCTTTCTCTTCTTAAGTACCACTCATCCTATAATGAACAATTTGTTTATAGGCCAACCATAAACCAAGTCCCTATCGAGTTAGTGAGAGGGTGGAGGCCCATTGTTTAAGTCTCGAAATTAGCACTTAAAGGAACTATCTACTTCCTTATATGGGTAGGCATATTGAGTTAGCGACTCAAGTCATTGTCACTCATGCAAATTAAGGATGAGTCCTCATAGATAAGAGATCATAACTCACCCAAGATTAAGATTGAGTCGCATATGATCATCTTGTGAAATATTAATCTCTTTAATTGACGAATTTATAAAGAGAGATTATAAATTTCACGGTCTAGTCTTATACAAATTCTTAATACAGGATACTCTCGCTCACATGTTTCCACATGAACTATTTGAATCAAATCGTTTATAATGATTACAAACTGGGTCATATTCATAGTGTCATTAGGATAAAACGTCCAATCTTATTCACATACTATATTGACCTATTAGGTTATTACTTAGACATGCATGATCCACCTATATGTCTTCCTCATTGTTTAAGATTACATATAATAACTTTAGATTTTTAATGTATTGGATTACGTTATGCAAAATAAAACAACTTATTTTTAAAAAATGTTAATAAATTATTTATTACAAAACTACAAGCTTTAGAGCATAAAATCCAACGATAATTTTATCTAGTGACTCATCACTAATCTAGATTTAATATAGGCATAGATTTGGTTTAGGTCTTCACTTGAATTTGTGATTTTTTTTTTTAATTTAATATGCCTACTTTTGAAATAAAAAGTTTTAGCCTTTAATCACTATTAAATATGGTATGTTTTATAGTATAACAATTTGTGCATTAGAAATTTAAATCTCTAATTTCTTAGCTTATGGCGTATATTTTATGTCGATAGAACTACTAGTTTTAGTAATTCATGTTTTGACTAGTCATTTTTTTTTTATATTCTCCCAAACTCTTCTCTTTGTGATTGTTGAATAAAAATATTAAAGATGAGATTCTAATTTAGGAAACGTTTACCTATCTTAATAATATATATAATAATTGAGGAAATATTATAAGAGTTAGAAAAGTTGAATTGAAAGTTAATATTTGTAGTGGGGATTAAAAAATTAAGAATTAAAATCACACACAAACTTATTTGTTGGGGTCCATCTCATGTGAAGTCTTTTACATCCACACCACATAGTTCATTTGAGTGTGGCTTTGATGGAGACCTCTAATATTTCAAAATACTTTCAAACCCATCATGTGCTTTGTGGATTAGGAAGCCCACTAACAAAAGTGACTTCCTTGAGAGGGGAAGATTGAGAGATTTTGAGTACCTTTCCATAAATGGATGATAGTTTTTTTTTTTTAACAAAAAAAAAAAAATAATAATAAATAAATAAATAAATACTCTTAAATTTTCTACTTTATTTTAAAAATAGTTTTGAATTTTCAAAATTTTCAGTAATATTCTTGAAATTTCTAAAATTTCAACGAAATTTTAAATATTTTTATAGTTAGTTTTGGATAAAAACCATTAAACTTTGTTTCAAAAATAATCTGGAACACCTTTAAAAAAAGCTTTAAAGGTATTATTAAAATAAAAATAAAAATAAAACTTTAAGAATGTTATTAAAATTTTTGAAAGTTCAAGGATATTTTTTAAACAAAGTAAAGTTTATGGGTATATTGCATCATTTAGCCATAATTTTGTTGCTATTTTTTATTTGAAAATTTTATATTTTGATATTAAATAATTTTAGATCTCATTCCAATAATAAACTCCTGAATCGATGTGAGATATGAGAATTTAAATTTCGAATGACAAAATGTTTTTTTAGTAGTTGGCCAATTAAAAGCCTCCCATAATGTAATCAACATATCCAAATTATTGGCTACTATTGATAGTCTCGAAGATTCAATTTGCAAGTCAAAGTGGCCATTGCTAATGATCAACTTAATTTTAAACTTTCATTTTCCTTTTGTATTAGTGATTAAGCTTCTTTGAGAAAATGGGGTTTCCTTTTATTCCTAAACCCACTATCTTAACCAAAATACCAAATGCTCAATGGACCACTAAATAAATAAAGATTTGGTTATAAAGTCAGCCAATGCAGTTTGATTGTAGATTTTTTTTCCTTTTTTTTTTTTTTTTTTTCTTTTTTTTTTTTTTTTTTATTTGGTTTTAAAAGTTTTTTTTTATTTTAAAATTTTTAAATTTTTTTTTTTTTGTTTTTGTTATTTTTTTTTTTTTTTTTGTCTAATTGGTATAAAAAGTGTTTCGTGAATTTAAAATTTTTAAAATTTGTTATTATAGGTTCTGGAATTTTAATTTTTTTTTGTATAATAGATTTTGACATATTATACATTTTTATAATTTCACAGATATACTTAATACAAACTTAAAACTTTGGATTTTATTATATACAAAAATCAATTTTACATTTCTTTTGGATGATTTTGTCTTAAAGGGACAAACCCAAAAAGAAAAAATAAACACGTGTTTTTATTGAGACAAGATGAGTCTGACCCTATCTAAATTCGAGTAGAATAGGAGTTTGGATCGAAGTGTCAACAAATCAACTATTGTGTTGTGAAATTACTGCTGCCTTAAAGCAATTTTGGTGTAAGCACTGACCTGTTAAACCAAGTGTTGGGGAGAGCCATGCGATTGAGGATATGCGTTACTGGAGGAAAAGTAACTGAGGAATAGAGCAAATTGTGGTTAAGTGTTAATAAAGACCATGCGTTGGTGAATGTAGTGGAGATTAAATTATTTGAGAAACCATGCGTTATTGATTGAATCACAAAGGGTGTGAGTTGAAGCAGTCGCCGCATTGAAGAATAATGGATCATTGGCGGGGAAAGAAATATGCTTGAACCATGCGTTGAAGTCATCAAGCGCCGAAGACAGCCATACGTTGAAGTTACCATGCGTCAAAGATAACCATGCGCTGTAGTCACACTGCGTCCAAGACAGAACGATCTTGACGCGACGAAGCTGGTGATGTGAATGAATATGTTGTATGCGTCGGAGGTGGGTGGTGCTGAAAACACCATGCGCTGAGAATGATTAATTGTTAAAGACGCTGGAGGAGAACATAGGCATGAGTGCCTTGCGTCGAAGGAAAAATCAGCGCCAACCAACGGTGAAGGGTAAGTCGGCATTATCACCTTGGTACTTGTGAGGGATAAGTCGGCAGTATATATATAGGTGAGTTTAATTATTTTCAGACATTTCGAGAACTTATGTCAGTTCCATCTTTCGGAGAAACCACCAGAGAAGGGAGAGGAAGGTGTTCTTATAGTTTTTGGGCGATTCTACCGGTTTTGGTGCTAAATCCGAGCTAGAACAGAGAACTGATCATAGACGCACAGACTGAACAGTGGTTGTTGTTTGGAGTAGAACGACACAAGGAAGCCGAGTTTGGGGCTGAAATTTTGAGGTTAAGTTAACGTAATTCCTAACAAGTCTTATGAAGGATGGTTAAGCTGAAACCGAAGTTTATCACATGAATCTTTAGGTGAAAGCAGTAACTACAGAACTGCTATGCAATCCGGAGCAATGCAGAGTAATTTTGGCGTAATTGGAGAACGAAAAAGAGTTAAGCCCCTGAAATTTTGAGGTAAGCTGTGGAACTTAATTCTTTACAAGTTCATAGAAGAGAAGAAGTCTTAATATGGGCTGGAAATGCGTTTTTAGCAGGGATTAAGTAGAGACAGCAAGCTGTAACAGTCAGCTTTGATAAGGAAAAGCTAAGGCTCAAGTATTGATATAACAGCAAGTGAGCTGCACGTAAGGCTTGTTCTTGGAAATCAAGGTATAGTAGGTAGTTGGTATCAGAGCCCAGAGTTTTGGGTTTTGTAGACTGACTTACTAAGTAAGTCGAGGGGTTCCCATGACCATCAAGGGGTTCTTCGTCATCGCCAGGTACGCCTTGCATGTAGGTTTTTTTCCCATGAAAAGTTGTGCGTTATAATATTTGTTTAGCTTAAATGCACCAGTTGTGTTCTAATGCTAGGCTAGTGACTGGATGGAAGTTATTATAAATTAATTATTCAGTTAAGGCACTACAAAAAGGGAAAAAAAAATAAAAGAATTATTATGAGGTCACCTTGTGCTAGTTTATCTCATGGAAGATCTGTTTGAAAGGAATATATATACTTCAGTTCATAGATCTTAAAGATTGATGAAATTATGTAGAGTTACGGCAGTTTAGAAATAGAAGTATATATATGATTAAGCCAAGGAATAAACTACTATAGACAATAATTCATCAAGGCTATTGTTGTGTTTTGCATTAGGTATTGAGCTTAGTGGTAGTACAAAGAATTCTTTCCTAAGATACGTACTTAAGGACAAGATTAAGGATGTTTTAAAGATAGAAAGGAGAAGAGAAAGAGATTATAGTTTATTTAAAGGTTGCTTGACATTAAGTCAAATGTCTCAAGAAGAATTTTGAAAGGGTTATTAGGACATGATCACATTGGTGGCACTGAATATTGGTGGTTTGAATAAGTGTGTGTTTTAGCTCTTCGAATAACGTGCCTAAAAAGGGGAAAAAAAAAAGTTTGTCTAAGGGGATAAGGCATCCCAAGGAATTTCTAGCTATTGGAGTTGGTGCCTCTTATATGAAAACTCTTGAGGTTTAATATGACAAGATTACTATTGTGGAGTTTAAGGTTGATGGACTGCATGATGTACTTTGGTTATTCATGTGTAGTACTCGAAGAGTGAAAATGTTCAAGCCGGAAAGTAAGTGAACTTCATGTGAGCAAACTTTTCTAAAAAATACCTTGTTTAGTTGGTGTGATGTGGAAGGAAAGCTAGTTTGAACAGGACTTACAAAAAAAATGTGGCTTTTGAACTAAAGAGTCAAACTTAAGAAGTACCTCAAGGTACTTAGTTACCCATACTATGGTTAAGATGAAAAGAATTTAGTTAAGCTAAAGAGACCACGAGAGAAACTTTTGGAGTTGAAAGGCAATGAAAATTGGTGAAGAAGAATTCTACAATATGAACATTTAGTTGAGAAGGTAAGACTTATGGAGGAGGTAAGTAGAGCTACACCTTATGTAGTGAGTTCGTGTCACACTTGGAACAGAAAGAAGAGCACCTTAAGTGTTGGTTTTAAAGGAACGAGTTTAAGGAAGGTGACTACTTTGGAAAGAAAGGAAATTAATGTGTTCAAAACTTCAAAATACTTAGATATGGTTTGGATTGAAGACATATTATGAGTGGTTACTAGGTGTTAGTTTTGGTTATCCAAAACTTGTAGTATAGAATTTAAAGTTAAGGCTTGAGGATAAACTAATGAAAGCTTAACCGCATGATATACTATAAACACTGAGCATATCATAAGTTGTTGTTTATGTTCTTGTGAATGGAAAAGAAGTATAACAAGGGAAAATTTTTGTTTCAGGCCAAGAAGAGATAAGAAAGGCTTATAATCCATTCAAGGCCTAGAAAGAGTTGTGAGTGACATTTCTTTTACTTCAAAATGATTTTGTTGAACATAATAGTTCGGTTTTCCAATGAAATGTGAATTTCTGATTAAATGCTTTATGAGACAAACGTTATGTTCTTAAAGCTATTGAAAAGTATGTTGAGGAGATGCTATTGATCTGATAATTGCCCTGTATTTCTATGAACGATTTGTATACGAACGGTTTGTATGAAATGTTGTTTCTAAAAAGGAAAATGTTTTAGAGGAGGCTCAATGCTAATAAGCATGTGAACTTCCCCGGGACCCAGTACTCAAGGACATGAGAAGGTACATGGGCAACCCGCCATATTCCTATGTGCACATAGAGGTTATATGCTGGTGCGTTGAGTCTTGCTCCGCATCGAGCCTTATATGCTTTTGACGTTGAGGTGTTAAGTTTTGCTCCACTTCAACTAAGGGGAAAATATTATATCGAAACTGTTTCCTTATGATTGTTTAAAAATCATGTACGATTTGATAAGGGCAATTAAATCTGTTTTAACTAAGGTTTTGAAGTGATTAAATGTCTTATGTTTGATGTTGAACCTAGATTTACTATTGATGATTTCCGAACTAAAATGGTTTGTTAAACTTGTCACTCACTGGGCCTTTAGCTCATGTTTTCAATGTTTTCTTTTCCCTCCAGGTAGCAAGCTTCGAGACTCTGAATAATTTGACTTGTTGAGGTGTTGGTTGAATGTTAAACCTTTATACTTATTAGGTGGCATGTAGATATGTTGTAAAATTACCAGGGGTTGAACTATGGGTTGTGTAAGGACATGTAAAAGAATTGAGAAAATTTTGTTTTGGCTTGTGTATACTCTTCCATGTGTGATGTTTAATATGTTTTGGAATCTGGAGATTACATGGTGAATAGTTCAGAATGTGTATGAGGGAACGGATGGTATGCGTCACAAGAGGGGTGATGTATACTATACTCACATCTCCTTTCAGGTTGTGCAGGTAACTTGGGAGGGAGTGTGACATTTGGCACGGCCTTAATGCTAATCATCTTACTTGATGATTGCTTTCAAAGGTCAATGCAACACTCTTGACCTACGAGCACTCATTAGAAAATGATTTGAATCAATGAAACTTTGCTCAAGAAAATATATTGACAAAAAAGCAGCAACACCTACATCCTTTTCAAAAAGGCCAAAAGATCTGTGTGGAACCGGTTTTTCAATCACAAAATTAGTAATTTTGATTTCTAAGAACGTTGACACATTAAATGAAAAATAACGGTTAACACAATAAATGGGAAAATGGTAACAAAATGGAAGTAAACCATTTTGAAAAAATTAATACATTAGATGGTGTTGACTTTTTGGTCGTTAATCTCAAATTAATTAATTAAAATTTTGCTAAAAAAACTTGCTTTTATTTACCAAGAGTCTGTTGTGTATGGCTCATAACAACGATTTCAATGCAATTTGAATGACTCAAATCTAAACTTAAACGAAGCATTTATAATCAAAACAATGAGTAAATGAAGAAAAATTTTATGCAATAGTGGCATAGGAACTGAAATGGGAGTCGATGGATGATGTGACACATGACACTGGATGGTCAACAGTGAACTTACTGACGTGTCAAATGATGTGGCACCTTGAACAGTCATAATATATGACATGGCATATGACGTGGATGATGATGTGGTGATACGTGGTCCAATAAGATTTCAAAACATAGGGGTAAAATAATAATAAAACAAAATAAAACAAAAGTTTAAAATTTAATATTAATTTGTCAACCAAACATGTGGCAAAAGAATAAAATAATATATACGGGTCAAACAGTCAAATTATATTATATTATATTATTATTATTATTTAATTGTAGCAATCATTGATTGTAAGAATGATTAAGAGGCTTAAATCTTTAGCTGAGCTTAAATTTGTATAACCTTATTCCAAAATTTGAGTTCATTTTAGTTTAAATTTTTATATTTTTCATACCATAAAGTTTGTTGAACATATGGTTTGTTGGACAACCTTTTATGTTAAATCATTTCAAGTCCACAAGTGAGGAGAAGAGATGATATAATATTAAATTTTCCTTCACACATCGTTTTGACATCACATTTCGATGTGCAACTCTTTCTCTTTAACAAGTTTCTTCATCCAAGTTTGCCTCAACAATATCCATTAAATCGATTACTTTAAATGGGGGGTATTAGATAGAAAAATGTGTAGATTTTGAGTGTTCTTAGCAGATAAATTGAATGATCCGTACAAAAAAGTGTAGATTTTGAGTGGACATATTTGATAAGAAAGAGATTTGAATGTAATGTGGTTTAGCAAATTAGGAAAGAGGGAAACAGTATTCAGATTCCGACATCTTTCTTACTTGGACGCCACTCTTTTTAATTGCTTTCAAGAAAACACTAACCCCACCGCCCAACTCAAAACTGACCTAAATTTTTATTTTTTTCATTTTTATTATAATACCCAAAAATATTTGTCTTCATTTATCACCTCCATCTCCACCGCCATGTCCGTCGTTCCACGGCGGCGATCCACCTCCACCAGAATCCACATCTTGGCCCTCGACGGCATCGTCAACGTCAACTCCCTTTTCACCTTCGCCGTCTTCCTCGGTGTCGCCTGGTACCCAACCGCCAACCCTGCCGCCAACCTCCTCCCCGACGACGACGACGGCCCCTGTGCCGCCGCCGATTCTGTCGCCCAGAGCCTCATTGCCTGCCATGTGTACTCCTTCAGCTGCTTCCTCTTCTCCAGCCTGGTCGCGTCGGCGCTGAAGCAAGCGATCAGAATCATCGCCGGCGGGCACGGAGGGCAGGGTGTGGCCCACGCGCCGGCGTTGCGCGTGGGGATGTTGGCGTCTGCAGTCGGGTCGGTGCTCGGGTGTGGGTTTTTGGTGGCGGCGTTGCTGAATTTGGTTCAGATAAAATTGGGGATCTTCGGTTGCCGGCGGTGGGAGACGGTGGCGGCCGCCGTGCCGTTGGTGAGTTTGGTTCCTTTGGCGCTTTTCATTTACATCGCGCTTGTTATTCACGCCTTCACGCGCTAGCATTTTCCATCTCTCCCGTTTACAATTTTTCTTAAGATTTTTATAGCAATACTTAGTTTTTCTTTTTTAAGAATTTAGTTCATTAATTTATTGTGGTTATAACTTTTATATATATGTATATATTGTAAATCATAAGAGTTCTTTAAGTTGTTCGTGATTGTAGTAGGAAATTCATTTGTAAAAGTATTATTAATCTCTTTTTCTTTTGTTCATTTAAATAAATAAAAGTTAAAAGAGGATAATGTTTTTTAGCATTTAAAATGAGGTTGTGACTTTGTGAGAGATTTTAGGAAAATAGGTAGTTGCAAATTTAAGAATCGTGGGCAAATTATTTGTAGATATATTAGTAGATATAGTACAATAATTAATATATTTTAATTAATATTTAGTTTAGTTGTTAATTTAGATTAATTAATGTTTAATTAGTTAATTTGTCTTATTTTCTTGCAATATTATAAATAGCTAGTTTAGTGTTGTAATAGAAAGCTTTTGATTGTCCATTTGAATATAGAACCTTTGTTTGCCATAGATTTGGCCTTTGGCCTAATATCTAAACTTGCTACTTCATAGTAAATTTTGCTATATTTACAATTCTTTAAAATATTGTTCTTTATAATTTCATAAACTCTCATTCTGTTCTTCTCTTCAAATAGTTATAACTATTCAATTAAGATTAAACAAGGTAAAAGACTATTACATAAATTACAATCTTATTTTACTTTTATTTGCATGCACTAAAATAAAACCAAATTCTCGATCTTGAGAAACTGAAATCAGTATAAAAACAGTATTCATGATTTAATTATGACTATTTGAAACATCAAGGAGTTCTGTTTTCAGGCAAAGGACTGAATTTACATTTATCCCTGAATATCATTTTTAGGGAATGCTTTGGAAGGACTGTTCAAGTGGATTTTCCATCATAACAGCAAATCTAAGAAACAGCAAAGCTTTTTATAAAAGAGAAATCAGAGAAAAGAAAATACAGAAAACTCCACACCATTTTCAAAAAACCAAACAAGAAATTTGAAATAGTATACACAATATGTAATGTAAAATGTAAATCCAACTTCAAAGCTTCATTTGCTCTGCTGCTTTATGAATTCCTGAACCCAAAGAGAAAGCATTTCAAGGTGAGAAGCCTTATCCCTTTACCACATGTGTTGAATACAAATGTATATGATAGGGGAACAAAGTAAACCGACCAAACCAAACCAACCTCAAACCAACCGACTAAACCAACGGATGTGCCAACCCATGATTTCAAGATTAATAAAAACTCTTAAAGCTAAAAGATGAAGGTTTTACTGTCATCTAAGCTTTTTTGTTCTAAGAAATCATATGATATATCATATATATTTAGTAATGTCTCTAAGAATTGAAAAGCAGGAAGAGAATTCTACTTTTGTCCCTGAAATCTATATATAATTGTAGAAACATTTCTTCAAATATAAGAATTGGATCATCTTTTATTCCTTTTAACTTATAGCATGAAGAGTTAGGTCTCTCTCATATAAATGTTTGGATTGGGCTTCCACTTCCCTTTTGGTGGAAATATGGTTCAAATGCTTTGCATCCATCCTTTAAACTAGAAAGCAGATTCTATTGGTCAATGCTATTAAACCAAACACTAAATAATATATGGTTGGAAAGAAATGACAGATTTTTTTTCCACAAAGGCAAGAGATTGATAGTGGAGTGGGAGGAATGGGCAAAATTCAATGCTTTTATTTGATATCGAGACAAATAAAGAGCCTGTGTATCTATCTTTTTATCTCTTCTCTAAGTTCAACTAGTCCAGATGTGAAGGATCGAACCATCAACCAAAGATGGTCATTAATGCCACATTCACTAAGCTATACTCGGATTAAGAAGAGTCTTGTAGTCATACCTGTTTGTTATCAATACAAATCAAGGAGCTACGTGTTTTTTTTTTTTTTTTTTTCTGACAATATGTAGGGTTGGGGATTGGACCTCAGACCTGGAGGTTGATAGTACAAATTCATGCTAGTTGCGCTATGTCCATGTTAGCATCAGGGAGAAATGTATGAGTTACAGCTTTTGCGAAATAATTTTGTATTTTATATATTGGTTTGTAATTTTTCACAAACAAAGGAAAACTTTGTTTCTCATCTAAAAGACAAGGAAAAGAAAAGAAAAACAGGAAACTTCATTAAATGCACATATATCTAAAACATCAGATATAAGAAACAACAAAGTCACCAAACAACTCCTAAATCTTCGCACAACAGTGACAAAGAAAAGTCTTATGGGATTTAGTAAATAAAAACAATAGATTAAATGATAATTTGACTAAATGTTTGAAATTTTCCTATTTATTTGGTATATTAGTGGGTCCACAAGGAAGCAGCTTCTAGATTTCATAATATCAAGTGGGTGAAAACTGGAAAGACACGGGCGATGGAAGTTTAACAACCTTGGTTCAAATTGAATTCTCTATGGTTCAAATAATTTTTATGCTCCCAGCTCATGGAATCATTAATTAATAAAAAGAAAGTAATTGTGAACCAACTTATAACTGAGAAAGACAAGTCCCTTTCTTGGTCGACCTTATTCTTAGTCAAATCAAGCTCAGTTTGAAATTTCACTTTCAAACAACCAATGTCACTGGTTGTGGAGTCTAATATTTCAAGGACATTTTAATCATGAGCCGTAATTAAACACAGCATCATCGAATAAACCTCTCAAATTCACTTTGAGTTATGATAACTAACAAAAAAGGCTTTGAAATATATATTTATGCCGACAAAATGACATCATAAGATAAGTAATCAATGGCACCAACATACCTTAGAAAATAGGTGGGAATTCATGTGCCACCAAGGCAAGGCAGACGTTCTAATAATAAAGAGAACCTACAAAAGTATCTGAAATCAGAGACTAAAACGGATGAGTCAACAGATTCCTACAACGTCGTCCATTACATTATTAGTACCTTGCCACCAATTTCCCCTAGAAGCAGGTTGAGAGTTGCTTCCATTTGGATCATCTTCTCCCCCACTTTTCTTCATCTGGGTCATCAATGAATTGGCAACAGCAGAAGAACAATCAATTTTACTTTCAGTTTTTGATCAGTTTGATGAAATCATATAAGTTACAACAGATACCACATATCTTTAACAATGATCCAAATTGATCAACAAAGTATACTCACAGTGGGGGGTGGGGGTGGGGATGGTCCAGCTGATGGGGCCTGGGAGTAGCCATCTTGTCCTCCATAATATAGAGATGAACTCAGATGACAAGGCTCCAAGCTCCCTCCTTGAAATTATCAGATCTGATTTTTGTTAGGTATAACTTGATTTCTTGTTTCTTGGGAACAGTGTAAAATTGAGAATTATACTCCTGTGGTTTTCCTTCCTTTTGCTCTTATCTTCTTTATTGTTAGAAATAGTTATAAATTATACCCTTGCAGTTTCGGAATTTTATAAATGATATATATACTCATATATATTTTTAAAATGATTTCAAAAGATCCATTCCTGTGGTTTGTGAATTTGCATATCATACCCTTCTGTTCATCAGTTTTAACGGGATTGATATTTCAATTCACACACCTGAATTTCCTTGTCTGGTGCAGCGTGGTTGATTTCCATTGGTTTGTTTTAGCCAATCCCCAGAGCTAGAAGAATTCCTGCCTCCCCCCTGAAAATTAGAAAAATAATAGTGTTATAAAAATGATGCTTTGACAATGGCTCTGTCGCACCTGAACCATCCAGGTCCATATAATTAACATTTTTCAAAAATGTCAAAGTAAAATAAAGAAGGAAGAGTATGAAATGTAAGCAATAACATGTATAAATCTTATTATAGTCTTCATGGTGGTCCCTCCCTGTAGCTTGAACGTCCTATTTTATTTTTGAAGTAAAAGTTCATTTTAGTCCTTAACAATAAATTTTCATACTACATTTGAGTACACATGCGGACTCAAATTTAGTGTCACATAAATCCAGTTTGATACCAAAAATGGTGACGGATGACAAAGATCTCTGCTAAATATAATTGTAACAATTGGTGAAGATTTATTGAAGTTTAATGATCATGACCAAATATTTGGAAATATAAGAACTAAAATGAAGGGTATGTGAAGGTTTGCGATAGAAACTTTACATGAGATTCCTGCAACAAAACTTCCAATACTGATCAAAGTAGGAAATTCAGGACAAAAATATATCATTGCCAATAAGGGGGACCTTAAGCAATGAACTTTAGAAAAAGCAACATAAGTTTCAAAAATCATCCTTTTAACATTGTGTAGCAAAAATCCCAAATCCTCAGCACATAACACCTCGATGTACATGTTATCTTCCAAGTCATTTGGAATTCTATGACAAAATCTGAACCTATTTGGAAAGGAGAAAGAAAGTTCTACGTAGAAACGAGCAGATAAACAGCAGCATTACCTTCTGTGGAGATGGAAAGATTGCTGCAAAGACTCCGGATGTGGATGACAATGGCGGCTCCTTGACATCGAAAAGATCGGCAACGAAAGAGGAGGCTTGATACCCTTTAGACTTTCCCTCCATTTTCTCCCAATCTTCCCTTCTTACCCAAAAAAATGACTCCCCTTTTCCACCACACCCTATTGAAAGATATCAGCGGAGTAAGAAATGAAAACAAGAAAGTATGCTTGTAAGATCTACTAAATCAGCTAACCTGCTAAGAATGAGATATGTCTAAATTGACTCCTCAGCTCACTATTTATAAGAAGAAGGCAATAGCTGCTGCTTTGTCACCCATGTGCCATCATCACTAGGTGGGAAAAAGAAGAATAGAATAGAAAGAAAGAAAGAAAGAAAGAAAAGAAAGAAAAAGAAAGATAGAGAAAAGGAGAAGCCGCCTCCTTCCAATTAGTTTAACAAAGATCTTATTTGGGAATTTTCTTTTGAAAATTCCTCATTCACTTTCTAGTCTCTGCATACAAAACAATAATATCATCCATGCCCTTCTTGTGAGAACATAGGAGGATAAGTGCCAAGTGTGGTCCACATGTGATCCTAATTGGACATATCTTGTTGTGCCACGTGTTCTTTAATGGATAATGCAAATTCAAAAGCACAATTGTGTTCATTATATTATCTGACCCAGGTTCTCTTCTTCCCCACACAACCAATGGCAATCCCTGAGAGTGCTTTTCTTTTTAAGTCCAATTTGAATATGACTTATGGGAGACAAGGAAAGTAAAAAGAAAAAAAAAAAAAGAAAGAAAGAAAAACTCAAATGGGTTTCAATCCCACATGTTTATAGCAGGCGACAAGATAAGATTCATCTCTAAAATATGCCATTTTCCATGTCCAAAACAGAAGAAATCAACTATTTTAACTCCCTCGATCATCAATATCCCAGTTGATTCCAATCCCATCAAACTATCTGATCTATCTAACTCAAGGAGACAAATAATTCCACGGGTTCAGACATATTCCATAACAGAAAAAAGAAAAAGGTGGGCTCTCAAGAGAAGGGAGATTCGTTCAAACCCCTATCATTAAAACAAACCAGTCCATTAATGAAGATATGATAAAAACTCCCAAAAGAAATAAAATCAAAATACAAAACAGTAGGACTTTTTGGATAAGGGAAATGAAATTGAGAGCCAGAGGAGTTGCACAAGTTGAAGAGCAAAGCAATTTGATAAGGGGAAAATGGGGTTGTGGGGATTTGTTTGTTTGGTCGTTTCTCCATGATTACATTGAGAAAAGAATTCGATGAAGAATATTAAAAGAAAAAAGTCATCAGTCATAGTTGAAAGAGACGTGAAGCCATTCTACAACCAATCTAGTGCAATCGATGCGAAATAATATCTTGAAAATAAACTTTACAAACAAGAAAAAGAGGAATTGAAAAGGTCGAGTCCATAAATATCAGCCATTGATCGATCAATCAAAGCAAGCAAGCGTGGTCTTACCTAAAGATGGTCCGCATTTTCTTCTGGGAAATCATGGAAATGGGAAGGAATCGTTTCAATTTCAATTCCTTCTTTGTTAAAGGCGAAACCCAGCTGAAATTTTTTGCGATGGATAATTGTGAGGGTACTGCTTAGAAATGGCACAACAAAAATTCAATGGAATAATGGTATAAAAAACATATTTTAAAAGTCCAAAACCGCGAATGACCCAGTTTTTGGAAAAAAAAAAATGTCAATAATCATTTGACGATGTTATTGACCACGTGAAATTATGTTTGATTTTTTTTTTTCCTCTTCTTCTCTCGTGTTTTTTTTTTTTTTTTCTCCGACTCCTTCTATGACTTTTTTTTTCTTTTTTCTCTCTTCTCTTTTATCCAGAACTCTCTCTTTCTCTTTTCTATTCTTCTTCTCGTACTTCTTCTTCTCCGGCTTCTTCTCTAGCTTCTTCTCCTTCTTTGACACAAAAAGTTCAAGTTCTAATATAACTAAATCCAGTGAACGAGAGTGAGAGCAAGAGAGAGCAAGAGATGAGAGTAATCATGAGTAAAGAAAGAAAGCAAGAGCGAGAGGGATGAGAGTAATTGTGAGTGAAGAAAGGAAGCGAGAGCAAAAGAGTGAGAGCAAGATCGGGTTTTCTGCGTGCGTAAGTCATTTAGGTAATTTCATCCGAACTTGACGTCAGCAAATGGTCATTTAGCATTTTTTTTTAATTTGGGTTATTTGTCATTTTCGGCCAAATTCTTAGATTATCTGTGCAAATTTCCCAAATTCACTCTATCACAACATTTAAAATGTTCGTGGCAACAAGAATATGGAGGCTTAATTTCGATTAAAATATTGATTTCGATGGATATTTTTTTAAAAATTTAAAAAAAATAAATTTAAATTTGAACCGTTCAAATATAGCAAAATAAATCAAATTATTTACAAATATAAAAATTTCACTATCTATCAGTTATAGAAGTTTACCGTGATCTAGACTTAATAGATATTGAAATTTTTCTATATTTATAATAGTTTTATATTTTATCCATTTATAATTACATCCCTTTAAATTAGTAAATAAACCTTTTATAATTATTAAAAGTTTATTATTTATATTATGTTTACATTAGTGACATTTTGTTGCTTGTTTTTTTATATTTCGTGGATTTTTCTACGATGTGATGTGACCCATAAAAACATACAAATAGCGATAGAAATATCGACATTGATAGCAATTTAATACTATGATCACAACAAACATTTTGAAGTGAAATGATGTAAAAGTTAATGTTTTCAATAGTGAAAGGGACAAAACTCACATCAATTTAATTTTGATGTGAAAATTTAATGAAAAAAAATTGACTAAGGTTAAAAGTAAAAATAGGTTTTTTTGTGGTTTGTTTAAATTCAATTCATTTGAAAAAGAAAGTTTTGAATTAAAAATAAAACTGAAATTGAGAAAAGTTGGAAACTAGAATAAGTAGCACATTGACTAAGCTTCATCTTTGATCGAAAATAATATTGGCATGTGAAACTGTACAATTACGAGTAATCAAGACTATAAAACCGAAAAAACTTGACTAAGCTGTAACTAATTTCTCAAATAAATAAAAAAAATTTCAAAATTTTTTCGAAAGTTGGAGATCTTTCCAAATTTCATTGAAGTAAGAGAAAAATGGAAATTTCGAAATTTTGAAGGAAATTTTCCACCATGGTTTGAATTATCATTTTCAAGTGATTTTGTCTTCAAATTTAAATGCACTTGGATAGTATGGTAAAGTTTTAATTTTTATTTGGTTTCTTTCATGGTTTATTCAAGGAAATGAAATCCGTTCTAACAACTTATAATTTTAAAGGAAATATTCTCTTTTAGAACATTGTCGGTCAAACATTTTAAAGATATTTGTTTAGTTTTATTTTCAATTTCTTGAAAATTTTCAAGGTTAAAGTAATAAGCTGGAAAATAAGATCTCGTTTGGTAACCATTTAATTTTTAATTTTTAGTTTTTGAAAATTAAGCTTATTTTTAATTTTTGAAAATTAAGCTTATAAACATTTTTTCTATCTCTAAGTTTCTTATTTTGTTATCTACTTTTTATCAATATTTTTCAAAACCAAGTGAACTTTTGGAAAAAAATAGTTTTTAAAAGTTTTTTTTTTTTAATTTCACTAAGAATTCAACTTTTATATTCAATAACAATGCATATCGTGTAGTAAATTAAGAGAAAATAATTTAACTTTCAAAAACTAAAAATTAAAAAAAAAAATTATCAAACATGGGCTAAATTTTTATTTTTCATTTTTTGTTTTTTCCAATCTTTGATCTAGCCAGAATTGCCATCGAGGAAACACAAAATTTATGAATCAAACATGCAAGAAAATGTTTTTTTAAAAAAATAATAATAATAATAAATTGTGAAGTTAAGGGACCCAATAAAGTAAAAAAAGAATTATTATTTGTGAAAAGTGAAAATGATTAGAATTGATGGGTGAAATTAAAAGATGAATAAATGAAAAGAAATGAAAGGGTGGGACACATGTTTGGACTTTCATATGTCAATTCCATCAAATCAATGTGTCCCATCCAAAAATTTTCAACTTCTAGACTTTTTTACCTTTTTTTTTTTTTAATATATAAATATCATATAACATTTAATAATTTTATTAATTAAGACCTATTTTATAATCATTTTATTTAAAATTAAGTTTAGAGACACTATTTTCATTTTTAAATTTATCCATTTGTTATTTATCTTTTATCAATGGTTTAAAAAATCAAGTTAGAATTTGAAAACTACAAACAATAGCTTTTAAAAACTTGTTTTTGTTTTTAGAATTTGACAAAAAATTCAACTATTTTACTTAGAAAGATGTAAATCAATATAAGAAATAAAGAGAAAACAAGTTTAATTTTAAAAAACAAAAACAAAAAAAAATTAAATGGTTAACAAACGGAGCCTAAATATTTAAACTTTCCCGAGTGAAACAATTTAATCAATCATATAGAATTATTTACCTAAAAAAAATAATTCATTTTCTTAGTTCTATGTTTGAAGAAGTTTATACACATGGAAGAGTTGATGCATGGACAATTTTAAAACATAACCTTAATATATTGTCTAAATTCATTCACTTATGACAATTTATGAGTTTAATTGGTATTATAACCGTACGTGATGCTATTCAAACGAAATCTGAAGGGAGAGTGATACACATACAAAAACTTATAGTTTAAATTGATACAATTATTAGTTTAGCAATATAAATTGGTGTTTTTCGTCCTAATGTTTTTAGAAATATTTATGTTTAAACACTAATGATTTCTGTACTTTTGGCTTTAGTTTATTTTCATCGATATATTTTTAAAATGTTCATTTGGTTTATCTAATCTTTAACTTTGGGACATTTTGATAAATGTACTTTTAGAAAGTGACTATTTTAATTCTTTCATTTTCATTTAATTTAATTTTAAGGGACTTAAAGAGTTAATTTTTAAAAATACATAAACTAAAATGAATTAAAATTATCCGAACAAGAACGGAAATGAACATTTTTAAAGTATAAAAAGACCAAAATAATATTTAAACCAATTTTTATCTTTTACTCAGTATCATTTTTGTGAAGTGCATGAACAAACTAAAAAATGAAATTTACCTTTTATGTTTTCTTTTTACTTACTTTGGTCTCTTTGACTTTTAGACGTTGTGTTGGACTTTCAAAAAATGTGTTTAACTTAGTAATTGAATATCGTGGATCTCTCCCAAAATAAAAGATACGAGCATAATTTAATTGACATAAAATTTGTACTATAGATCTCAAGATATGAACAAATGTGTTTAACTTAGTAATTTAATTGACATAATTTCCCTTTCAAAGTTTATGATATAATTCAATTTGGTCACTTGGTTAACAACTCGACATTAATGTGTAAAATTTGAAAATAATAACAACAATAATAGTATGATTAAAAAAATGTTCACTTTTTTTGCTCTCCTTCGCCTCCTCCACTTTCTCTTACCTCTTCCTCCTTTAGCAATCTTAGCGTCATAGCAGCTCTCAAGCATAGTCATCCACGAAAGTAGGACTAGATTTAGGTTAAGAATATCCTTCCTCTCGCACATTCTTAGTTTAAAATGTCATCCTCTATTTTTAATTAATATTTAGGGCTTTTTAGAATCAAAATGTTTATAAATATAGCAAAATGTCACTATTTATGTATGATATATTGCGATAGACGGTGTATTTTGCTATTAACTGTAAATATTTTTGACAGTTTTACTATTTAAGATAATTTTTCTATTACTTATTTATTTATTTCGCGATTCTTTTTCATTCAGTGATGTGGAGCCCAAAGAGTAGATTTGGAAAAGAAGAAGATGGGAGAGGGGTGATTTTTTATAATATGTTAACCAATTAGTTAATTTTTTTTTTAAAAAAAAAGGTCAATGAAACTCGCCTATTAATACTTAGCAGTATATGGATTATGAATTATTTCTTTATATAATCCAAATACAACAAGTTTAACAAATCCAAAATTTTTAATTCATCAACCTTAATTATCAAGGATAACTAAATATCTTCCTAAAGAATCAACATTTTTATTTATTTATTTTTATTTTTATATAAATGAGCCACTCAATAAATATCTAAAAGGCTTGTCCAATTGAAATAAACATTATTTAATTTGGGATCACTTGGGATTTATTTATTTGTGGGGATATGAGATTTGAGGAAAGATGCTTGTGCTTTTTGTTCCCAATCCCCACTTGGTTACTATCTCATATTCTCATTATTCTTCTCCATCTTCTACCTCTTCCAATTACTAATCAAATCAATTATCCACATTAATTTCATTAGGGTTCACTTTTAAATTTGCTTTCAAAATTTTAATTAGCACAATGCTACCTTTGTCATCCTAATAAATACCAATTATTTTTCACTAATGTATGTGATATATTATGTTAGCTAAAATTTTAAAACATCAAGTAAAGTAAATTATCTTTTTATTTTTTGAATGCCAATGTCTCCAAATTTTTAATGTCTCAACTCTATGAAAACATTGTAAAAATGTCAATGAATATTTATTAAAATTTTATTCTTTAAGTTACAATAACAAAATTATTAATACATTTTATAAGTTCAAAATGTGACATGGAGATTCAAACGTTTGACTTTTAAAAGATGTATAATGTTTAACTAATTAAGCTATTCTTTTTTTCTGTTAGTACGGAGACCAGTTAAGTTATTCTTAAATTGATATGAATAAACATTTAGAAAATTATTATAAATACCAAACTATTTACAAATATAGAGAAATTTTATTGTCTATCAGTGATAGATTGCCATAGACGGTGAAATTGTGCTATATGTGTAAATAGTTTGGCTCATTTTGCTATATTTGAAAACAACGTTATATATATATTTTGGTACTTAAAAATTTTTATTATTAAAAGTACATAGCTGATGTCAATTTCTTTTAATCTTAATTTGAACATTCACTCAAAAGAATAATAGAAGAATCTATTTAATTTTATGTGTCTAGCTTATTTATTTTCCTTTAGTTATAAAATGTTGACATCTACCTTATTACTTATGACTTCAAGCACTTCATGTTAATAATTTATTAAATTTTAAAAGCGTCTTTATATTGATATTTATATTAAAAAGTTAACTACTATAAATAAAAAGATTAAATATTAAAATGAAAATGAAAGAAAGTCTAGAAATGAAATATTGAATCAATTTAAAATTTCATAAAATAATATTGGGATTTAAATAAATATTAAAACCACTCTTCAAAAATTGCTGAAATTGAAAGGAAAAATATTGCAAAGACTAAGGGGATTTTTAAGGAGAGTTTGATAACGTTTTCGTTTTTTGTTTTTCATTTTTTTTCTTGTTTCTTATTTTTTTAAAAACTAGAAACAAGAATATATTTGGTATTTATTTCTGTTTCTTGAAAAATAAAAAAATAGAAACAAAACTTATTTGATAATTATTTTTTGTATTTTTTTTCCTAACATTTTCTTTTATTTTATAATTTAAATATAGTTTAATTATATAAAATAAAAAATATATAAAATGCATTAAAATATAAAAAATAAATATTAAATACACAGGAGTCTTGATGCAAAATTAATAGCTATAATACAATTGTCTCTATCATTCATTTATTGCCAAAACTTCACTTGCAATATTATTTCTCATTCAATTTATTTATCTTTACATGATTTTGACTCAAATCCAAATTATTATCTAAATGACGTGATTTTAAAATATTAAAGTAAATTTAAACGAATGTGAAAAATGAACAAAAGAAAAAAAGAAAAATAAAAGAAAGAAAAAATCAAAATCAAAATAATATATAAATCAAAATGGTGGAAAATTCAACATTGAATTAAACATTTAAATATAAAAAATAATAAAGAAAAAAAAAAAAGAAAAGAAAAAAATATCAAAATCGTGAGCGGCAGGATTCGAACCTGCGCGGGCAGAGCCCACATGATTTCTAGTCATGCCCGATAACCACTCCGGCACGCCCACTTTGTGGGACAGTTTGATTATTTAATTTATTTTGATATTATTTACTTATTTCGTTTTACATTTTTTGTTATTAAGAGATTTTCAATTTATATGACATTTTTTTTCTTCTAGATTCTCATAACTTGATAACTATGTCATAAGTTTATTTTCATCCATTTTAGCATTCATAAAAGGGCGAGAAATTAAGTTGAAATTATAAAAGATTAAGGGTTGTTTTCAAATATAGTAAAATGAATCAAATTATTTATAAATATAAATTTATTATCTATCAGTTATAAACTAAGACAGGCTTTTATCGCTTGAGTGATAGACCGTGATAGATATTTTCAAGCGATAGAAGTCTATCACAGTCTATGACTAATAAATAGTGATTTTTTTTTTTTTTTGTATTTGTAAATAGTTTGATATTTTTTTATTTATAATAATTTTTCAAAATTAATTCAAAATTTTAATCACTTTATTAGCAAGAAGAAGAGTGACGAGGGTTGTTAGGGGACAATCTCATCCCTTCCTTTTTGGATTCAATCATAAATTTAGATTGGAAAAAGAAAAAAAAAGATTAAATACATTTGACATCAAAACATATACGTAAGATACCAAAGTGAGCATAGTTCTGCTAATATATGTTAGCAGTCAAAAAGTCTATAGCTCGAATCCGCAGGTTCTTATAAAAACATATATGTAATACTAAAAAATAATCTGTCTTATCAAACTTTCTTCCTACCTATATTATTTTCTATTCTATGATTATTTGTCATAGTTATGATTATTTGTTTACTGATTAAGGTTTAATTCTTATATTATTCAATTATATCAATGATGAATTATTTCTTTATATAATCCAAATACAACAAGTTTATAAAATCCAAATTTTCTAATTCCTCAAACTTAATTATCAACAACTCAATTCTTATGAAAAATGAGAATCAAATATCTTCCTAGAGAATGAACATTTGGAACCTTTTTTTTTTTTTTTTTTTTTTTTTTAAAAAAAAAAAAAATTAACCAAAAAAAAAAAAAAAAAAAAGTTACAAAGATCAAGTTCAATATCTCTTTTAGTCTTTAAAGTTTGGATAGTATATCAACTTATTGTTTTAAAATTGTACAATTAAGTTCTACACGTTAAAAAATAGTTCAATTAAGTTTCTGAAATAACAATCTTTGTTAAAATACGAATAATACGACAAAATTTGAGCCATTTTCTCTTGATTAACTTACAAAATATATAAAAAGTTGTCATGTTAGTTTAAGCAAAGTTTTGAATGTCAATGTCAACCAAAATTTTAATGTCTCAATCTTACAAAAAAAAATATTGATATTTTAAGATTTTATAAATACCAAAAATTCATTTTTTAAAAAATTACACCAACAAAATCAATAATACTTTTTCAGAGTTCATGAATTCAAACATTTAACTATAAAAAGATGTACCATGTTTAACCAATTAAGTTTTTTTTTTTTCTTTTTTTCTTTTAGTACAAAACCAATTTTTGGGTGCAAGTGGGCTGCACCAAATAAAAACTTACCTCGAACTTTTTATTTGTTTTTAAAAATGATATTTTTAAATATTTTCTGTGTATAAAAGAAAGAAAGGCATGTGGTTTAGGTTGCACATAATCACTCCCATTTTTTCTTTCTATTCACTTGCAATTTCTACCGTGGACTCCCTGGTAAAGTTTGTTTGAAAGCAAAATGTTAGAGTTTTGTTTAAAATAAAAAAATATAATGTCAAGAAATTTTCCTAATAAAATTAAAACTATCAATTACATATTTTAAAGGTGGATACTTTAATTTTCCATCATACAATTATTGAATTGGAAAACTAAAATTAGAAATTAAAGGTAAAATAAACCCTAATATTTAGGCTATATTATAGAAAATATTCTTGAGCTTTGCCATTTGTTTTAAAAAATATTCTTATAATTTCAAAAGTTACAAAATTACTCTCCGAATTTTATAAATATTTCAAAATTATCCTTGGAGTAAAAATCCTTGAAAATATCAAATAGAAATTAGGACTTAGAATTTTGTGGACCTTAAACAATATGATAATCCAAAATTTCATTATGGGTCATTGTCACACCATTTCGTATCTCAATTTCTATCCAAAATTTTAAAGCATTTCTACTTTAAAGATATTTTAAAAACGTTTGTAAAAGTTGAAGTATAATTTACATCGTCTAAAATATCGAGATATTTTTTAAACAAATGACAATGTTTAAGTATTGTTTTTTTTTTTTTTTTATATACGTTAACCTAAGATGCAATTGATTTTATATTTTAATTTAAAGAAAGAGGATAAGGAGGAATGATAATATATATATATATATATATATATATATATATATATATATATATATATATATCTCATGTGGGGAAGAAAGCATCTTCCCTAAAATCTCATCCCCACCAATAATGGAAACAAAGTTTGATGGGGTTAAACCCAAGTGCCAAACTAAACATAATTAATCACATATTTATTTAAGGTTTTTTTTTTTTCTTCTTTTTGGGACTAAATTGTGAGAACTCAATTGTTTGTAGAATTCCATATCTAAATATAAAGAGTAATTGTCTCATGAATTTAATAAGTTCAAGTGTATGAAATATAGATTTCAGAAGTCTCAACTTGTGTGATTTGTGTTGAGATGGTAAGAAGGAAAGAAAAAAATGTATCAACATGATATAACTCAATTAGTCAAAATTTTACTTCAATAAGTTCTCTATCATCAATGTCGACCTTTAAAAAATAATTTAAAAATTTATAATTTCGTAAAAATTCCTAGAACGATATGAATTTGTGTAATTCATAAATTAACAAGGTATACCTTCGCAAAGATGAGCTTAGTTCAACTGACATAAAACTTTATTGATATCAAAAGCTAAAAGCTCGACTCCCTTATTCTACACATGGTTAGTTTAAATCTAACTTTGATTACTAAAGTTTGCCCTTCTTGTTTATCGATGATGTATACCTAAACTAATTGAACTATACTCAAATTAATCTCAATTTTATGTATTCAAATTTTCTAACTTACATCACATTAACACAAGTGTTCAATTTAATAAAGGGCAAAATACACTTTTTGATCCCTAAAGTTTGGGGTTGATATCTATTTGATCCATAAGATTTCAAAAGAGACACTTTAGTCTTCAAGGTTTGAAAAATAGGTTTGAATGATCCTTGTGTTAAATTGATCATCGGTTGACTACCGAAAAAGTGAGGTGGCATTAGTGATTTGCTATTTCAACAACATTTTTCCGATTTCCTACACAAGAATGGTTGAAATTCCACAGATGTCGAAATTTTACTTTATGAATGTGTAAAATTTGCATAGGTGGGGTGAATTTGAATGTGTCTCCTTTGGCTTCAAGTGAAGGATTTTTGAGTTTAATCGATTCTAGAACAGTGATTACAGGGTTAGCTCCATCGTTGTTACTTCCACCGTCGAGCCCATTTTGAGGTTTATTTTTGGATTTCCAACAAAAAAAAAAAATTCTAAAGAGGGATTTTTGTTTTTGTTTTTTTTAAACAATACAAGCAAAAAAGAACAAAGAAACTACAAAGTTACATCACAAGAAACAAACAGAAAAGACTAGTATGGATAAGGAGTAACAAGAAGGGAAGACTTACTCTCCCCAAAACCCAAAACTTGTTTGTTCTTTTTTAAATGGAAAAAATCTAATTGGAAGTAAGAGAGAAAAAGAAAAGAAAGAAAATGCTTCATATAATTCAAGTCATTTAAAATTGTCACTTCACGTTTTCATTAGTCAACTAACGGTCAATTTAACACATGGATCGTTTAGAACTATTTTTCAAACTTCGAAGATTAAAATGTTTCTTTTTAAACTTTAATGACTAAATAGATACCAACTCCTAACTGGTTTGGACCCAAAATGTATTTTTCCTTTTAATAAACCTTAAAATGACTCAAATTAAGATTTTAAAATTTTGAAACTATGAAACACAGATATTCCAAAGTGAGTAGAGAATCAGGATCTGATACTGGTTTGTCTGGACACGTGTCTTCTTCCAGCTATGTGAAGGGGACATAACAATACAAAAAATAGGAAAAATAAATAAATAAGAAACTTCCAAAAGACCTTTTTTAAGGTTTAGTGTTGCCAACGTAAAAGAAGAAGACCTCATTTAGCAGTTGGCGACTACTGTTAAAAGGAAATTAGGGTTTATTCTTATTTCTCTTTTATGTATTTTTTTCTTTCTTAGTTTTTGTCCTTGGTTGGGTCCGTCGGAGTCTATTTATTTGTTTTTGTAATGTATTCTGAAACAACTAATTATTCAATATTATATACAAAAACCACACCTAATTTTCTTTAACTAGCATGGACGAAAATCACACACTATCCTTTATCGGAAATGAGAAGAAAAATGGAAAAGAATGGAATCGACGATGAGGAGAAAAATACTAAAATATGAAAGAAAGGAAGTTGAGGAGAGTTAAAAGACCACACCCAAATAAACAAAGTCCCACCTTGATATCCACACAACTAATATTTCCATTTTTTTTTCAATATGCACAATAAGTGTGTTCAAATGGTTGAACATCTCGAACTACCCATCCTAAAATGTAAAGATTAGGTTGGAGTGGTTTTGTTCTTAGGTTGAGTTCATGGGTCGGGTTGCGGATAGACTAAAATAATTTGGGTTGACCCAACCCAACTCGGATGGACTAAAAAAATTTGTGAATTTTTTAATATTTTTCTTTTAAAATTGTTATGATATTTGTCTTTGTTTAAAGTTTGTAATAAATATCATAAATATTTAGTATTTAGCATTTGAATTTTTTTTGAGATTTTAGTTATTAATCATGTGTTGTAAATAAATTTACATATTTTTAATTAAAAAGAAAAAAAATTATAACATGACAATCCAAACCTAATCCAATTCAGCCCACAAGTTAGTTAAAAAAAACATCTTCAACCCAACCCAACCCATTTGCACCGATAATGTTTAATATAATTAAACTCAAAATATCAAATACCATTCTAAATATCCTTTTTCTTTCTCCCATATACATGTCCCAACTCCCATGTGACCTTTCAATTTTTTCCATCCTCTCCATTTTTAATTGTTTTTAATTACTTTGTCATACTTTTTTTCAAATGTTTTTTTTTTTCTCTTTCATGAACATGAAATATTTAGGATTTCAATCCTGGCCATTTGAAGTTACTTAATATGTTTTATTTGTTTTACTATTTTAGACTTTGCTATTTATATTTATATAGGTTAATAATATATATTATATCTAATGACATATCTTCAACATTTCCGTATCTTAGTTTTTCAAAAATTAACAAATCGCCGTACCTTATTGTATATATCTGTGTCTGTGATTCATAAGTTTGAAGGAAGAGTTACAAATTTGTATTTCTCGGTGGCATTTACATTCCTCATTAAATAGAAAATTTCTGGACAATGATCCTTCAACAAACTGCATTCTTTTAAAAAGAAACAACACCTACATTTGAATCAAGCTTTGGTATTTTCACCATCTTCTTTGAAGCTCAAGTCCCCGGTCCGGAGAAATGCCATTGATAACATCTCCATATCCTTGCAGTTTCATATCATCAAGCTCCACACACTTTGCTTTCAGCTTCAGCAGGGACAAGCATCAGGAAACCAGAGTAATATTCATCCACACCATCATGTTAATTCACTGAAATAATACGTAATACGACGGTAATTGAAAAGCAAAAGATCATATGTATAGTATATTAGGATAAATTCAGGGCCAATGAAACAAGAACAGACATCTGATGTAGACCCTGATGAGGTTGATAGAAAAGAGAAAAAGATGGTGAAGCAATAAGAAACAACTGCCCTATATAAGTGGTTTCAAAGGTTTTCTAATAACAGTGCGCTTTAAACACTTTCTACATTCTACAATGGTATACTCTTCCAAAAGAATCTACTAACCCAACAAAAGTGTGGACAACCAATGCACTCCAGATTTCATTGAGAATAAATTGAGAATAAATGGACGAATACACGCCAAACTACAAGAAATGGCTCCATTCCAGCAAATAGTTACAAAAGAGCCTAGAAACGTAGAATTTAACGAAGGACCAAACATCGTCCAAAGAACTATCGCACCCTCTGAAGATTCTATTGTCACTCTCCCCAAAGCCCCCACAAAATAGTGCACACCCCACCTACCACAAACAATGCCCTTTATCACAAAAGGGATGGTGGAGGACAATCTCCTCACCTGTTGAATAACTCTATGGTTGGTTCGTAACCCCTAAATATTGAAGACATCCAAAGGGGATCTTGCTGTTTATAGTTTCTACAGAGCGGAGACGATGGGGTTGATCTATGAATTTCCCTTCCTTTAAAGTTTTGATGCATTTCATTTAAAGGGCTGAAAGAAGATAACATCAAGCTTCCCTTCCTTTAAAATTTTGGTGCATTTCATTTAAAGGTCTGAAAGAAGATAGCATCAAGTTGTTTACAAGGACCACATGACTCACTTGATCCTCTTCCCAAGGATCCAATACGAGAGAACCGCAAGACTAAGAGAGTTCTTGGCTCCAACTCAACTACTATCCACACGTCCCACTCTATATCTGGCCAACTCTTTATCCTACCTCCCCTATGCTCGTCAAACGAATTTTACTTTCTTTCACAGGCACATTTTTTTCATTTTCCCATTACTTCGAAAAAGTGAAAAATATTTGGCATTTAAAAACTTGTAAGATGTTAAATGTCACAAGTAACTTAAGGTTTTTGAATTTATAACCGTACAATGGCGAATGGCCTACTATGACTGCTTACTAAGTGCTACCATCCTTTAGAATACAAACAAAACAAATGTCAACATTAATTGACAAGAAATATTTAAAGAGGAAAAAAGTGTTGCATAGAACATACCTCAACGTAGGCCGAATATCTCTTCTGGGGGATCATACACACGCTGGTCAGGAAAGAGCTCCTCAAAATCTTGCTTTACTCTGTTTCTCAAAAGGGGGTGTGGCAAAAGGCCTTTCAACAAAATTCTAAATGGCAACTCATCTGGTGGATCTGGAGACTTCTTCATATCCTCATATACATTCATTGCATCAGAAGGAGATCCATATCTCAAGAAACCTCTGATGACTTCGGTATACGTTTGAGAATCGGGAAATAAATTCTCCTCTCTCATGCTTTCCCATAATTTCATTGCATCATCCATCTTTTTACTTCTAGCTAATGCAATAATCAAGTCTTTATACATAAAAACATCAGGCTTGTACCAGTCTTGCTTTCGAATCAACCTAAATATCTGGAAAATTCAATGTGTAAGATTCACAGACACCATGAAATAAAATCAATTCAATCTTGAGTTGAAAAATAAAAGAATATAAAAGGCAAATGTTCCCACATGCAACCAGAGTGAAATAGATTTCATATTTGAGATCTTAATTCATACAAAAAGTTTGAACTAGATATGATAAGCACTCAAGGGGCAGATCAGAGTTGAACAAGGGAGAAACAAGCAGTATTCGTATGGAAGAATCTTGAATGCAAAGGCAACTTCCTCGACATAAATCAAGCTTAACATATAAGAGGAAGTGGGAAAACAACTCATCATATCATTTAGAGGAACACCAATACATGAATTTACTTCCTCTATGACCTTCCTTAGCATGCTTCAATTACTACCATGCATAAAGAGAGGGAGAGCTGCAACTTGACAAAAATTGCACAATAGCTCCATGAAAAGAGACAGGGCAAAAGTCAAGAACATCACATTCATACTAAGAAAGCTAGAAGCTGAGAAACATAATCTTAGAAATTAGCAAAGTTATTCACCTAAAGTAAATAACAATCAATAACATAACAGTTAAGAAGAAAAAAAAATCATAGCATCAACTTACAGAAGCCTATTAACTATTTTTGAGACGATTCATGAAGTAAAATCTAAAATGTATGTCAATATCCAGAAAGAGCTACAAAAAGGACAGAACATATAGAAGAAAAGGAAGGGGGAACAAACCTTAACAGCTAAAGCAACCTCTTCCTGCCGCTCAAGTTCACCAAGCACAGCAATCATATCCAATTTCAGGAGCCTCAATACATGACTCTTCATGAACTTCTCGAGTTTCTCTTCATCTTCCTTGAATCTCTTCAATCCCTGAATAACGAAAAGCGCTTCTTTCCCAATTGCTTTCCGGCTTCTCCAAAGGGGTCCCCGCGGCCTCCCGTCGTGATATAGCCGGAATCCCCATAAGGGTCGGCTCAAATCCGGCTGAATTCCAGAAATAGTCGATTTCACTGGTAATGAAATATCACTAATTGCTCTCCTCATTAGACATCGTATGAATACGGATGCAAAAATGGGCAATTTCGACCCGGAAAACCATCGAATTGCCATCGGATTATTGGCCGCCCGAGTTCACAGTGGGATGAGAAGATTCTTTCACGAAGAAGAGGAGGGGAGCACAGAGGGTTTTGTCATTTAGGGTTCAATTGTTTTCTTCCCTTTTTTTTTTTTTTCATTTTGGCAAAGTTTACCAAATCATAGTCAAAATTAGTGTAATTGTAATGAAATTTTATTTTTTTATTGTATTTACTTAAAATTACAAATCTATTATAATTTATTGTTATTGTTACTGTTTGACCCTAATAGTAACAATAACACGGTAGAGATAAAAGTGAATGTAACAATATCCGTAAGGTCACGATGACTACGACGGTAAAATGTAATGGGTCCTACATAATTTTCAACCAATTAGATGGAGCACTCTCCACTTCTCAATTAGATTATGTTTTTTTGTTATGGATTTGGAGACGAGCCCCAGTTCAATACAATTACGAAATACAGGTACATAACAACAAATGTAATCAACTAGAGTCCACTTCTTATCTTATCATTCCTTTTCGATTGGGTAAACGTGCCCTTAATTATTACTTATTTTTCAACAAATTTTTTTTTATTGCTGTATCTCCTTCACGTATTTGGAAGGATACATACGTGTCTGAATTTTTTTATAAAAAAATCAATACTCCATTTTACTTATTTGGATGTATCAGTGTACTTGTACTAATTCTTTATCCACCTTGAAGTATCTATGTTTCATATGCTTTTGATTATTTTGGGTTGGACTGTCCGCTAAATTCATCAAATCGATGGGGTTGAAGGAACAAAACCTAGCATTGGAGTTTGGAAGTCGAGGTCAAACGTATTTATTTTGGAGATTTTTATACAAAAAAAAAATCTTTTCCACATCTTATATTTCATAATCATCCTAAAATTTTGGATTATTTCATTAACAACATTTACCAATAATGTTAGACAAAACTAACTTTTTCATTTTATTTTTTTGAAAATTTGTAATATTATTTTGTTTCCTTATGATTTTTTACTTTTTAAAGTGATATTTATTCTATTTAGTTTATATTTAATTAATGCAAGACTTATCATAATATCATTTCTTTTGATTTTATGAGTTTTTGTTTTTTAAATATATTTTTTAAACTTTTCCTTTTTTATATATTTCAGATTTTGACTTTAAATTCAAATTTTTTTATTTCGGTGAATTGCATTTATAAATCTTCATTTTCATATATATTTCATCTTTTATGTATATATACGAGACTTATTTATATATATGCGAGGTTTATTCCAAATGTATTTAGAATAAGTACAAATATAAGATTGTTAGATGATGTATACTCTACATTTTTATTTTAGACTTATTTATGTTGGAATATATATCTCACATACTTTGTCATATATACACATGTATATATTTGAAATTGAGATATATTTTTCACGTATCTTGTTATATGTGTATAAATAAACTCATATATACTATGTCCGAGTTAGTTAAGGTGCATGAATGTGGTTTTAGAAAAACTTCCTTTTACGTATTTTCTCCGTATAGCCCACAGAGGGAAATCTCTTTGTGTTCGAACGTTGAAAATAAAACGGTTTTGAAAAGCCATTTGAGGTGCATGACTATGATATATTTTTTTCCATATGTGTCTTTTTCAGTTTTTTTAGTTTATTGTTATTATTATTTTCAAAATGCTTAAATTCGTAGAGGATGATATAGACATTTATGCAAAATTATTGTATAATATTTCATCAAATTATGCTATTCATGAAAAACATAGAAAGTTTAAGACATCTATGTAATCGAACCCATACTTTCTGGTCCTGCCCGATAACCACTCCGGCATGCCACCTTGTTGTCAAATCTTAGAGCGACATTATTATTTATTTCGTTTCTACAGATTTAATTATTAAAAGATTTTCCATTTATATCAATGTAGGGATTTTTTTTTCTAAAGAAATATCAATATAGGAATATTAAATATTGAAATAAATCATTGAATTACTTTTACTTTCAAACTAAGTTATAAACCTTATTATTAGTATACATCTTCGCAATGAGGTTAATATATATTAGAGATATTTATTAAAGATATAGATACGTCGAAAAAACGTCATTTGTTAATATATATATATATATATATATATATATATATTTATATATTTTCTTTATATATAAATTGACATTAAGGATGAAGATGCATGTTACTTAACTACCTACCTATAATTTAGGTTAAAATTAAAGGAAGTTTCAAAAGAGACTGAAAAAATGGGGAAATGTAAGAAGGAGAAACATGTAGTTATTATATGAAGGAATTTGTATTTGTTAAAAGATGTGCACAAATGATTTTAAATTTCAATTTACTAATTCTCCATTAATAAAAATTAAAAAAGAAAAAAAATTAAAAGATTTTAGAACAAAATAGGATTGTTGAAAGATCTAATGGAAGAGACGAAAGTAAAATTAAATAAAAAAATGAAAGATACAAAAAATATATATATATTTATATATATATATATATATATATATATGAAAGGATATGAATACAAAATAGGACGAAATAGGATTAGTTAGAACAAAAGGGGATGTAAAATTAAATGAAAAGAAAAGAGGAAAAAGATGACATGAATAAGTGTGAGTGTTGTTGATAGGGCAAAATGATTATTAAAAAAAGTTAGTAAAGCGAAAAGTTAAAATTCTCCTCATTTTAGCCCTTTTTAATATAATATAAATATAGATATAGATTAAACTTACATATGTAAAAAGCCAATTGCATAACCCAACTAACATAAAAAAAATATACTCCCAAGATGATCTCTCTCCTCCATTGTTAAACTAAAAAAAAATACACATTTACAATTTTGAAATGGACTAAATTTCAACTAACATGTTGGTGATATGTCAAACCAATTGACATGTCGCTCATGCAAATATAATATAAATCTTTTTTAAAGAAAAAAAAATGTTTCTTTTAATATTTAAAAGTGCAAAATATTTATTTTAATTTAAAAATTATTTTGATTTTTTTTTTTTGCAAGTTTCAAAATTATCCATATTTCCATCAACATCTAAAATTGAGATCTCCACCTTTTCAAATGAATACTCTCTTTCCCACTAGTTTAAATACCTTTTTATAAATCATAGACCACCTTAATATGAACCAAGATATTGCATAAAGAAAACCTCAAACACTACACTACAATAAGTCACCCAAGAAACAAAATTCATCTGATTGACTCACAACTATTTACTTAAAATAAAAATAAAAATAAAAATAAGTACTTATACATTTGAGTATTGTACTCATTTGTTAATAAATTCTACATATTTAGTAATTATAGATTTTCATTAATCCTCTCTCACAACCACAAACACCCTCCCTTCCCCCTTTGTTTGAATCCTGATATACAAATCCACAAGGAAGAATATATTCGCTTTGCACAGAGAAATTAAACAAGGCATTCCGAAAAGACAATTAGTATAACCAAAAAATGTTTTCCTTAGTACTAGAAAAAAAAAAAAAAAAAAACAAAAAACAAAAACACAAAATGTTCAATAGTCAATGGCCTTGGGAATGAAGATAAGAGTTTACATTTGCCATGAACAGGGGAAGAGAAAAGTAGTTCTAATTTTGAAATACAATGGAGCTTCCAATATGATAAAATTGTACAATGGATGCAATAGGAGATTCTAACTCATTCTAGGTAATTATAACATTCTATCTTCCATGAAGTAGAATCTACAAAATGGACCCAAGAGTGATTTGTCAACTCGTAACGTTTTTTTGTCGACTCCTACAAAACGATTTTACCAAAATGTAATTTCTGAAGATCCATCAACCAATATCTCCTTAAAACAAAAGGTTAAAAAAACAAAGATGGCCTATGTGTATCCTATTTCTCATCTTAGTGAGGCTAGCTAAGTGGGCTTGATCATCTAAGAACTTGAGAAGTTAAGATGGTCCAAGCATAAAAATACAGACAACATTAATCCCTACAGTAATGCCATAGAATGAATCCCAGTGCTCAGTAGTTGACATGGAGCTCCAATGAGTGAAATGAAACAACAATATCATCCACAAGTATGTATTCCTACCCCCCACCCCACCCACCCACCCACCCACCCCCACACACACACACAATAAAAAAAGAGAGAAGGGAAGTATTATAATGAACTTTACTGACAATCTATTAGTCAAGGAAATCTATTTCTATCACATAAAATTGCGACCTGATTACAATGTCAAATGGGTGGAAGAGTGCACGGAGGTTACATATTTCATGTATGGAGATAGTTGGCAGCCATCATCAACTCAAGAGTCAATTCAGGTTCAATAGGGAACTCGGTCTCTTTCCCGCTGACAAAAAGGAAGAAATCAATGTCCATAACAACATAGTTAAAGAATGAAACACACATACGTATTAACAACAGGATAATCTTTAATCAGTTAATTCCCCATAAGTTTGCCAGAAAATGAGAAGTGCATAAGTTTAAATGAAAAGTGTAATTTCATCTGTTGTCCACCAATGAGTAAATGACCAAAACATTTACACACTCGTCCATCCAAACTTTTGTACAAAATTTACCCAAGTCCATAAGCATGCACTGTCCCACATGCCATAGCATTCTGGCAAGTTGCAATAGTGAGAAGAGTTTACACTGCCCAATTCTGTTTACATGTTTATGAATAATGTTTTAAATGTGTGTGAGTTACACTCTAGGAGGCTTGTCATTCAAAAGTTTGTCCAAAATGTACCTAAATTCATAAGCATGCACTCTCTCACATGCCATAAAAACACTTTGGCAAGTAACAAGTTGCAACACTGATGAGCTTACTCCGTCTCAATTCTCTTTATGTGTTTATAAATAAATTAATAGTGTTTCAAATGGGTGTGAAGTGAGATGTAGTCTAAGAGGCTTGTCATTATCAGCTGCCTAACTTTCCTCCATTACACTCATGTACCATTGTACTGTCACATTGTGAGCATAACATTTGACTCCTAAATCCAATTGTAAGAACTCTATATGCAGTTCTAACTTACAAGTATGCCTACAACCCCTCGCTTACACAAACAACAAGAAGTATATAACTTAGAAACAAGTTAATCTGGATCAAACAGCGCTGAAGCTTTCTATTCATTCTAGCTTGTTTCTCAGAAGACTCTTCTTTTTTCCCTAAATGACAGAACTAGATGCCCTGTGCTCCAGTTTTCTATTTTCAATAAATTGAAGAGGACGCAGTCCTACGTTAACAAGTCATTCCAAAAATAAAATTAAAAAGAGCAAGATCATAGACATAAATGGTAACAAGAACTACAATAACATCAATAACTCATATCTTTTTCAGACACTAATTTGTAAGGTAGTAGTGACTGAGGTTGAGAAACCAAGCGCATGTTTCAATTGATTTTCTAACTGCTTAAAAATATTGTTTTTGCACTTAAAAAAACATTCCGAAAGTCAATCCAAACAAGCCTTAGGAATCAAAAGTTTAATTCCCACGTGATTCAGTGTAAACAATACACATTTTCAAATGGTAACCATCAGTACAGGACCAGTTTAAGCACAATTACTCAAAAATACCAGAAAGTCAGGCAATTCATCTCAGATTTGACACAGAAAAAGAAGAAATGAAAACCTGGCGAATTGAAGATTCCAGTAAAAATATTGGCAAATCTTCTCGAGAATGGTGGTGCTAATCTCAGGAAAAGTCACTTCTCTGTGCTGCGATTCAGCAAAATTTCCTATCGATGAAAACTAAAAGAGTAAAACAAAGCCCTAAACATGAAAATTTTCCAAAATAAAACAATCGTTCCAAGATTTCACCCAGTTCATCCATCTCCATACATAAACAAGAAATAAAAATGAGATCGTGAGCCTCAAAAAGTGGATTGATGAAGAAAGATTGAGAAGGAGACCTGGGGAAGTAAGCATATTCCGAATCGTCTGAGAAACCATGGCAGCATCTTTGTGGATTATGAACTCAAAACCCTCAGCGCTGATCAATTTTACAGTCTCTTCCTTCTTCATTTCGCTCTAAACTATCTTGCGAACTTGAGAGAGATTCTTGTTCCCTCTCCCTATGAACAAAAAGCTTTCGATTCTCCTTTTGGTCTTCCTTGACATCACATTCACAACAAACTTTTTGGGTAAATTATAGTCTAAGTTATCAGAAAGGCAAAATTACCCTTTAGTCCCTCAACTCTTACGTTCTTATCCATTTGGTCTAAAAATTTTTATAATTACAAATTTAGCCCTTTTGAGATTTTGGATTCTTTCAAATTCACGTATTATACATATTATACGTAAGTTGAGTCATATTCGATTTAACAAAACATTATTGACTTGAAAAATGACATAGGTGATATTGAATTCACTCATGTTCAGAACGATGGAGCTATTGGACTTTAGAAATAACATAGATTCTAGACATGAATACAATTTGTTGGTTAATACCATTTTCGGCCATGCTTCCTAACTCGTAATCAAAATTAGTTCAATTATAATAAATTTTCATTCATGTGTCTATCACACTAGGCACCAATTGTATAGGGAGTTGGATTGCTTTTAGTCAATTTACCCTCCATCTGGATTCAAGAATGGTTAAGAAATGATTTTAAATTAATTGTTTTGTTTGGAACAAAAATGATTTGAAATGAATGTATTTAAAATTTTGTGGTTGGATGGTAACTAAAAAGGAAAGAAAAATCAATAATTTACTAATATTGGCCTTTAACTATGATGTGTTGATTGAAAATTACAATATGACAGAGTTAAAAAAGTAATTTACTTTTAAATCCGGCAAAATCTGACTATTTTAGTTGGGAAAGTTTTTTTTGGGTAAAAACAATATTTTAAATCACTTCACTTTTTTTTAGTAGCAAGAATTCATTTGAAATTCATTATGAGGTTCCAATAGGCAGTTTGCAATTATAATTTGATTCTTATTGAGGTAGTTTCAATTGACATTTGTAATGGAATGAAACAGATGTGATAATTAATATACCCTAGAGATTTAGAAAAAAAATACTAAATTAATCGAATGATCGTGTTTCAGTATTTTGAATTTCTTGACCATTTTTTTTTGCGCTACTTCATCTTCCTCTTGTTATTCCTCGATCAAACTACATTCCTTTGTTGGCTGTTCAATATTTGGTTAGTCTAGCATTTCAGTTATGAATTCCATTTTAATCGTTCATTTCATTCTCTTTTTGTTATCTTACTTTGTGGTTGAGTTACTAAGCGATCGCAAAATTGCTTTTGGTTTAGGTTTCAGAATCATGTTGTTCATGTTTGGATATGGGTGTTAATCCAGCAATAGGGATTTAGATTTATTTTACATGACATGTTGTTCATTGTACATTTTGGACGATTTGAAAATTTCAGGTATGGCATTATAAAATAAGCCAAAAAAAAAAAAGGCAAAGGATGAAAAAGAAAAAAAGGAAAAAATAAACTGTATCGTTATCGCTTCTATGTATTGGTATCATCGGTATCGATATTTGATATCATCTTTTCGAAAACAGTATGTAACCATGTACATACCTACCAATACCAATTTAAATGCAACCAAAACCATATGAACAGTGATTGATGATGTGTGGGGGCAAAATTTGAAAATTTTGTGAAGATTTATATACAAACAGTAATTTGTCCCACATAATTATCAATAGTAATTCAGATTGATCATCCTCTCCTTTGCAATCGAATTACAAATTAGGATCATGAATTTCATAGTGGGGCCTAGTGCTTATTACGATTATAAAATTTTCGTAAACACCAACAAATGTAATTAATTGAGCCCCATTTTTTATATTAACATTAATTCATTATGTTTACGAGTGAGTAAACGTGGCTTTGGTTCATGTTATTTGGGTAAAAGACTCAATTAACATTCCATTTATAAATTGTGAAAATATATTCACATAGTGTCTTTAATTGTATGAAAATTATTATTATTAACCAAGTTTGATAAACTTAACTTTGAATAACTAAATTTAAGATTTATTGAAACTACGTGGACTAAAATTGAACATGTAAAGTATAAAAACTAAAAATGAATACAACGAACCAAAATGATATAATCTAATTTGTTTCTGCCCTAAAAAAAATAAACCCAATTCAAAATCTAGATTGAATTTTTAGAATCTTTGTCAAAAAAAAAAAAAAAGAAAGAAAAAATCTAGATGGAATTTTTATATGGAGAGGAATTAGATTTGTTTTGGAAGGGAAAAGAGCATCACACATTTTCTTTTTAGTTCTATATATATTTTTTTTCCATAATTTTTATTCTTTGACCTTGTCTTTTCTTCTACACTTTTGTCATCCATAAAAGTAAATAATATCAGCGCTTATAGATTTTATTCCTAAATGATAGTAGCAAACGAAATATCAAAAATATTGTTAAAAGAAAACAAAAATAAAATATTCTTTCTTGTGTGTGAAAGAGAAAAATAAATAAATAAATCAATCATGACTATGGGCTGGTTTTGTATGATTGTTTTGTTTTGTTTTGTTTTTTTTTTTTTTTATTTATTATTATTAAATTAAGTCTATAAACACTCATTCTATCTCTAAGTTTATTGATTTATTATCTATTTTGTACCAATATTTCAAAAAGTCAAGCCAAATTAAAAAAAAAATTAATTTCTATAATTTTTCTTTTTTTAAATATTAGCTAAGAATTCAACTATTTGTATTGCAAATCATTGTAAAAAAATTGTGAAAATAAGTTTAGTTTTCTAAAAGAACAAAAACAAAAAATGAAATGGTTACCTAACAAAGCTTGGTTTTTTGGCTTTTTATTTTTTATTTTTGAAAATTAGGCCAACAAACACCTCTTGCCCACCTCTAAATCAATTTCAAACTTTAGGCCTATGTCAACATTCCATTAAGTCGACTAACTTTTACTCTATTAGAGACCATTTCAAAATCAATTTCAAACTTCAAGGACAAGTTAGAAATCAAATATAAATCAAAGATCTAACATGTCACTTTCAAAATTAAGACCAAATAAAAATTACAATTTCAACGACTAAAAGTGTAACGTTTTTCAAAACTCAATAATCAAATAGAAAATAAGTCCAGACCTAGAAAAAAAATATTGCATTTTACCCTTATTAAGCTATTAGGCATCGGTATAAAACTAAGAGGTAAGAGGCATATGTTTATAAGCCCATAGTGAAATTTTATCTAACTTGAGAAAATTGATGGGATGTGAGATCAAAGAGTTCATTCATAGAACAATTACTGGTGTTGAGAGCTTCCATGAAGGTACATTGAGTATAAAACTCTTGGTTAAAAACGAATGGAGAAATTGCTACTTTTAATCTTAAAAAAGTTTTGGGGAATAAAAAGTAACTTATTTTTCTAACATTTTAAGATTTTATGTAGAAGGCCCCGCATAAAAATAAAATAAAAGTACAATTTTGTCCCTCATTCAAGTGTTTCAAATTTCATATTTACGAATCACAACTTTTCATTCTCAACTTTAATTTTAAAACTTAAACTTTGGTTTTCTTTCTATTTTGTTTGTATTCATGTTTTTGGCAAGTTTCACCCAATATTTGTGATAGATTTATTGTAATATTTAAATAAAAAATTGGAAAAAAAAAGTTTTGTTGGGATTTCCTATAATTGAATGGTAAATAATTTTTTTTTTTTTAAAGAAAAACTTACACTATCCCATATGGAAATTCTCATAAGTTTAATTGCAATTAAATTGGTTGAAAGAAAAAGTAAATTAATGCTTATTGGAGAAGATTTCTCGTAAAGTTGGGAATTAGGGGAACCTTCCTTCCTTTTTTTTCTATTTTTTTATTTTCTTATTAAACTTAAATTAATTTCAATTTTTTCCTCTCCTAAGTTTAGATTTTTTAGTCTAATTTTAAAAAATAAAGAAAGAAAGAAGAAAAAAAAAAAAAAAGAAAACAATTTAAACCTATCGGAAGATTTCCCATAAAGTTGCTTCGAGAGATCTTCTAGTAGGTTTTTTTTTTTCTTTTTCTTTTATAACTTAAATTAATTTTAATTTTTTCTCTCTTAAGTTTAGGTTATTTAGTTAGATTTTTTAATCTAAAAAATAAAATAATAATAATAATAAATTAAAAAAAACTTTCAAACTTATTGGAAGATTTCTCATAAACCAATTTCATTTTCTAAAACTTAACGCAGTTAATTTAAGTTATCCAAATTCCGATGAGCATTAGTTTATTTTTACTTTTAACCAATTTAATTACAACTAAATTTACAAAAAATTTCCTAGGGGATCATTTAAGTTTTTTTATAAATAAATAAATTATTTACCATTCAATTAAAAAAAAATACCAACAAAACTTTTTCTCCAATTTTTTATTTAAAAATTACAATAAATCTATCATAAATATAGGGTGAAACTTGAAAAAAAACATGAAGACTAATAAAATAGAAAGAAAACTGAAGTTTAAGTTTTAAAATTGAATGAAAAGTTGTGATTAGTAAATGTGAAATTTGAGTTACTTGAACGAGGGACAGAATTGTATTCTTTTCGTGTGAAACCCTTTACTTAAAATCTTAAAAAGTAAGAAAGAGGTTAAAAAAAAAGTTTTTGAAAAAAAAAGAAGTTACTTTTGTCCAAGTTAGAAATAGCAATTTTCAATCTTAAAAACCTGACAACTTTTCTAATACTTGAAAAAATAATGATAGTGAAAGCAGATGCTGGCAACACGAACATAATTTAAACGACATTAAAATCGATAAATAAACTCAAAGATTCGAGTTTTCCACCCCACACATTATAAACTAAATACTACTAAGTGAAGGCATTCTCCTACTCAACTTGTATGGTAGTATGAATTATATTGTATCTGTCTTCACAAAGGCTTCTAATCTTCAAAATTAGCTCCCTAGAACAAACTCCGGCTTCGGCGACAACATGGCACGACAACACGACTTTTCCGGCCGTTATGGACCAAATGTGCAAGTCATGCAAATAATGGACTCCTTTGATGTCCTTGAGCTCATTTTCCAGGCTCTCAATATTGATCTCCCTAGGTGTTCCTTCCATCAATATACCAGCTATACGTCTAAGCATAGAGAAAGTAGTAGATAAAGCAAGAACAGAAAATACAAGAGTGCAGATTAAATCAACGACGATCCAGTCGGGTTTAAACCATAGAATGACTCCAGAAATCATCACACCAATAGATTGAATCATATCAGTGATGACATGAAGATAAGCACCTTGGAGATTTATGTTCAACATTGAACTATTGTCCTTTGACCCCAAAGAAGCACCCTCTTGTTTGGTTGCTGTGAAAATCTCCTCCTCCTTATGGTCAGGTTCATGATCCAAGTGATTCTGATGATGAGAGTGATGATCATGATGATGATGACAACAATGAGATGAATGAGAGTGGTGGCTATGGCCAAGCCACATGACCATAAACAAGTTAAGAATGAATCCAAAAGCTGCAATGGCAAACATAAGGAAACCGTCCACCTTAGTCTTTTGGCTAAGAATCCGGTCGATCGCCTCGTAGATTAAGACCCCAGAAATCAGCCATATAAGCTGAACAGACACAAGGGCACCTAAAACTTCAAGACGGTAATACCCGAATGAGTGTTGCAGTGTTGCCTCCCAGCCCGAAACGCAAACTGCAAAGAGGGAAACAGAGAAACCAGCAACATCACTAAGCAAGTGGGCTGCATCTGTCATTACAGCTAGACTGTTAGCTCTCAAACCACCAATAGTCTCTACTGCCATAGCTATGGTATAAAACAATATCAATCCACCAAGCTTCATAGCTGATTTAGAACGTTTTAATGACTCCAAATTACTGTGTTCCAATCTGGAAAAAGCACAGCCAGAACTGCAACGTTTTGCTTCTGACCCTGGGGAATTGGGAATAGAAACATCCTTCTTCTTAGCAGCTACTGGCGTCTTAAGTTCATGCCAATGTTCTGTTTTCAAAATGGGCACTTCCTCCTCCCCCATTTCCACAATATATCTAATATATAGCTAAAAATATCAATATAGAAAACCTGCAAAAAGAAGAATCAGAAATAAGATTCATTAACCAACATAAGAATATCTCAAGAAGGAAAAGTATATATAAACTAACAATTCAAGTGTATAATTCTTCCCCCTTTCTTCTGATTACAATTTATCCTCTTCTTCACCATCCAAAAATATTGAAAGAGTCAAAAAAAAAAAAAAAAAAAAAAAAAAGAAAAAAAAAAAAAAAAAAAGAAAAAAAAAAAAAAAAAAAGAAAAAAAAAAAAAAAAAAAGAAAAAAAAAAAAAAAAAAAGAAAAAAAAAAAAAAAAAAAGAAAAAAAAAAAAAAAAAAAGAAAAAAAAAAAAAAAAAAAGAAAAAAAAAAAAAAAAAAAGAAAAAAAAAAAAAAAAAAAGAAAAAAAAAAAAAAAAAAATGCAACAATCGCTATTCTGGGTTTGCTCCTATGTAAACAAAAAAAGAATCGATCATTCAAAAATCCCCAAAATGAACAAATTAACCAGGACTCAGTACAATGAACAATTTAATCGTATAATCTACAACAACAAAAGAGATCCTGAAGATCGATTTCTTCAGAATAACCGCGACCAATTCCAAAAATGAAACAGACGAATTCATAAAAGGAAAGTTACAGAACAATACAGCAAAATAACTCATTACCTAACGAATCAAATTCCTAACAAGGGGAAACGAAACGAAACGAAAGGGAAGAAATCTGAAGGGTTTTAATGCGATCGAAATGGTAAAAAAGAATTTCTGGGTTTGATCCAAAAGGAAAAAAATCTCAAAGGATTTACAGATTTGGTAGGAAATGGGCAACTTTTTGTTGCCTTGAACGATTCGTTGTTAATTTGAAAAGAAAAGAAAAGAAAAGAAAAGAAATAATAATAAGAAGAAGAAAATAATTGAATCGTTTTGATCGTTGCCTTTCGTTGCCGCCCAACTACTTATAAAGGAATCTATTCTTACGCGTCTTCATGCGATTGTGAATCCTTCGCTCGAATTATTGGCGCGTGACTGCGACGACATGTCGTTTGGTTTTTATTTTCTTTTTCCAAACGTTGGTGATGAAAACGACGTATCGTTCAAAATTCGTCAACACATAAAATATTAGGGGTTGACGACCCCATTCGCACGTCGCTTTGGGTCCATAAAGAATAAGAATAATTTTAATGCCATGGGGCGGTCAGTGGGATGAGTTTCATTGAAAATGATATTGGTAAGAAAACAATATTCAATTAGTCCTTTTAACGTTTTCAAATATTACACATTTATCCTCAAGTTTTCTAGTTTGATTTTCATTTGATTGGTAATTAAATTTTAAGATATTATATTTTAGTTTTTTTATAAACAACCCCAAACACATTGTAAATGTATTCAAGATTTAACTAAATTATATATTGAGTATAGTGATAAAGGTGATTTTGGACCAAATGACATAATTGACATGTGGTGAAGTTCATAGGCAATTGAACCAGGAAAGAGACCGATGCTCAAGCCAAAATTGCACTTCAATGACACAAGTGGGTCTAGGAAGGGGAAAGAGGCCCGAACCCCCATGTCTAGGTTAGGCAAGGTCGAGGTCGAGACTAGCCCCAATACATGGGTATGTTCATTGCATGTATGATCTAAGGAAATGATCCAAAATCTCACACTTAACCTTCGCTAACCTCGCGAAACATGGGGCATACCCAGCATATGCACCAACTTCATTGACCCATAAGTTGACCGGGTTTACCCAAAATTCAAGTTCAAGCAATCTCTATAAATATATCATTATAACTCTATAGGAAAAATAAGTAGATTCTTATCTTCAAATCCTAAAGTTTTTCATATTCTTTCACTCTCTAACTTAATATCAAGGTGAGTAGTAAGCACCAAATTGTTGTGCAAGTTTCTCTTTCTTTTACAAGTAAGAAAGTCTCACTTTTTTTTATGTTTAAATTTTGACATTAACATGTAGTAAATAAGTCTTTCATATTAATAAAATCAAATGTATGGAAAATTTGTGTGTATCGTGTTAACCACAACTATTAATTATTAAGTAAAGCTATGAAAAAAAAATGTTGACAAAGTGGGTTTTTTTTTTTTTTTTTTTCCTTTTTT
>QLSR01000248.1:1169695-1200551 GCA_031780015.1 Citrullus colocynthis
TTTTTTTTTTTTTTTTTTTTCCTTCTTTAGGGAAAAAGTGGTTTCTTTGTTGACAAGAGCCATTATTGACAATTGGGTATCACTATCAATGGTTACATTCCCTAGAAGGAAAAGGCATGGTAAAAGGGATTTTGTGTGAAGCAGAAGCTTGAAAGGGTCAAGTAGATGACAAAGTTAAGTGGGGAGATACCTCTCATAAGTCATAAGCATGCTCACTCAAATGGGTTTCGTCCCAAAGTGATAAATCTAACTATTATATTGTGATGAAAGTGTTTCATTTTTTTTTAAAAAAAAAAATATGGATTGATAATAACGAAAGGAAAAAAAAAATTATTATTCTATTGAGAAAATTTAAGCAAACGAATAAAGTAAATCTAACACAAAATACAAATGTCAAGTACGATGTCTCAAATAAAATTTATGACAAATGGAAAATATAGAAACAAATAGAAATATAAAGACACCAAGATTGGTAAGCCAGTTCGATGAAATATCACCTACGTCTAAGGGTTGTGTACTCGATGGAAAGAAATTTCACTACATAAAGAGTTTTTAACAATTATAATGAAAAGTATTTATTTTGTAGAATCCCCTCCTTAGTGGCTCACATACAGTTGCTCCTAAGTTTGAGCTCCCCCATTTCCACAATAACAGCGTAATTAGGCTCCCTCTAAGTATGAGATCTCCACCTTCATAAACAAGCTTTTATTGAGTTTCTCTTGATACAATATAAAAAAGAAAATACATCCCCAGTTCTCACTTACTCCATATAGGCAATTTGCTACACACTCACAACAATTCAATTTAACCAAGCCTCATTGACGGTTGGAATAAACACCCAATCGACAAAGATAAAACTTTTAATCACAATACATGAAGGTTAAGACTTAGACAAACTCTAAGCTCAAAATTCTTGATACACAAACTTTTCTAATAAAAAGGCTAACCCTAAAAATGAACAAAACCACATCCTATATATATATATATATATATATATATATGAAAAATCTTGAATGAGGATTGTTAATAAGTTGAACTCAAATTACCTGAAACTGTCTTCCACACCAGCTGCACATATAACAGTAATTAACTTTGTGATGAGAGAGAGAAGTATGTTGCAATTCATTCTCTGTGCTCTGTTCTTTAAATTGAAATGAAAAACTTCTTGTTCTTGGTTGTCTTCTACAGTGAACGAAGGCTGAAATGGGGAGAATCTCCCTTGTGAAACATGCTTATAAATATACTCTTTTGTTGGGTTGGGCTCAAAGTGGAGGACCCACCAAACCCAAAGCCCATTAGGACCTAAATGGGGACCCTATGACATATTTGATACTCACAACATTTCAATAATAAACTTTATTTCATTTTTATCCATTATACTTTTCAAAATCTCTATCTTAGTCTTTCTACTCTAAAAATTCACTATCTTAAATTTTTTAATTTTCATTTTTTTAAGAGATTAAATTGGTCACTCTTTAACCAAAATAAAACATGGTTATAAGTACAACGACTAAAATGAACATTTTAAACAATTACTTTTGTAGGAGCGCTTACAAAAATGGCAAAACAAAGTATGTTAATTAGGTCCATAGTCCACATGTTTGCTATGTGCAAAAATGACAAAAACAAAGCCTAGCCCACATATAAAAGATGTAAAATGTCGTAAATGCTCTCATTGCTAATATACACTTGACGCACTATTGATATATACTTGACTGATATATTGTTGATAAATTTTTCTGTCACGTGATAGACTTGATTGATATACTCGATGATGATATAATTGACTAATATAGAGTGATGCATTCTTTTATATTGTTGATACACTTGATTAATATATTGTTGATAAACTTTATAATAATGCATTCGTTTATACTATTAATACACTTGTTTGATATACTATCGATAAATTTGAGAGTGATGCACTTGTTTATATTGATGAAACACTTAACTAATATATTGTTGATAATGATACACTAATTTAAGGTTTTTTTTTAAAAAAAAAAAAAAAAACTTTCTCTTCTTCGCTCATAGTAGACCCCCTTCCCAACATCTCTCTTTATCATTCACACCATTTGCTACCGATCACTTCTCTGCTGCTTACCTTTGTCGACCATCATAGCATCGTCGCACGTCCGATAGTAATTGTCGATCTTTCACCAATTCTCTCTCGGTTTTTCCCTCTCTATTTGTTTCTCTCTCTATCTTTCATATCTCTCTTTGCCGTTCATACCATCTGTTGCCAACCAATCCACTGCCACTTATCTCTGTAAATCGTCACAACCTCACGACATGTCTAATCGTTGGTCGCCTATCCTCCACTACTTCTCTCTCCATTTTTTCTCTCTCACTCAATTGATTGTTTAGGAAAAATATTGAATATAAAATAATCAGAAATGCACATTTGAAGTTTTTGCCATATTTACAAAATATCAAATATGGGTGACACGCTTACAAAATAACATATTCAAATTGCCACCTATTAAAATTTTTCTACTTTTTAGTGTTTGTAAACACATTTGGTCTCATTTCACAAACATTTAACTTTTTATTCTTGTTTTTGCAAAATAATCATATAAACTCTACTCTACTTTCATCTTTAAGTATCTTTATTATGTTATCTACTTTCTATTCATGTTTTTTAAAACTTGGTTTTAATTTTTGTTTAGTTTGACTAGCAATACAAATATTTTTCTTAAGGAAAGTGACAACCACCCTATAGAAATTAAAATTAAAAAAAAAAAAAAAAAGAACAAATTTCCAATATAGAAAATTCAAAATGAAATGATTTTTAGATGGGGAATACACTATCCAAATCTTGAATTTGTTTACAGAGTCCACACTAAATTGAATAAACATGAAAATTCAAGGGCTATATTAACATTTTTAATCATCTTTTTCTTGAAAAAAAAATGTAAAATAAAATGTTGTGTTTTTTTTCCCCCTAAGAAAATATTGTTTTGAAATTAGAAAAAATAGAATCTTTGCAATTTTGAAAAAGACTCTAGAGCAACCAGCTGGTGCCTTGTCAGCATGAAGAGACACATATAGTGGATAAGACTTTCAATAAATAATGCAATCTAATATAAAATAAAAATTAAAAATATACCTTTTTATTTTTTAACAAAAGAAAAAGGAACTTATAGTTTTTGTTAAATATATAATATAATTTTTAATAACAAATACCAAAATGATTATATTTATGAAAATTTAAAGAAAAGCAAAAATCTTTGAAAATAAAGAGAGACAAGATAGGAAAAAAAAGTATAGTTTATCGATGAAAATAAAATAGTTGGACACAAAAGGAAAAAGAGAAGAAAGATTATTATAAATAGAAAAAATATCAAACTACTTAAAAATATAAAAAAGTTTTTTTGTTTGTCAGCAATAGACTTTTATCACTAGACAGATATAAATCTATCATGGTTTATTGATCAAGTGATAGAAATCTATCACGGTTTATTGTTAATAGACAATGAATTCTTTTTATATTTATGAATAGTTTGACTATTTTTTGAAAACAATCAAAAAAGAATCTATAATCTAATTTCCATGATATATATATATATATATATATATATATATATATATATATATATATATATATATATATATATTTTTAATTTCATACATATTTAAAAAGAAAAAACCATGTTTTCATGGACTTGTTGTATTTTATTTGAAAAGTTATATACCAAACTTCACATTTAAATGCCATGTGGACAAGGAATAATTGAATATGACAACCATTTTATACTGGTCAAGCATTTCTACCCACATACTAAATCAAAATTATGTATACATTAAATTGGATGACCATATGTCTAAACCTTGGTAAAAAGAAATAATTAAAATAATAATAATCTATATTATAGGGATGATTCACTTTACAAATTTCTACTGATTTGAAGTATCTATTATGTATAAGAGAGTATTAATAGTTTTAAGAAAATAAATAAATAGAACACTATCAACCAATTTATATAATAGAATTACTTTGTTTGAAGTGGAAATTTTGATTATTTTTAAAACTTTGAAAAACATAATCATAAATTGTATTTTTTTATATGATAATTATCATTATTATTTAACCTATTTAACCAATTTCGATAGAAATTAACTTTCATAGACTAAATTTAACCGTTTCTTTTAGTAGAACAATTGTGTGGGTGGGGGATTAAACCCAAATCTCTTGGGATCGAACGCATGCCAACACCACTGAGACAATGGAATATTTGAAATCGTAAGGACTAAAATTGTATATTCTTAAACTTTGGGGGTTGTATCAATAATAATGCTATACTAATAATTGATATCAATAAATTCTACACTTTCATGAGTATATCAATTTGTACCTTTAGTTGGATCTTGTTTGAAAAATGTTAGTTACACATGTGGAACCTTATAATTCTATCAATTAAAAACCTTAAATTATCATAAGCGAATCAATTTAGATACTCAATTTCAAATAATAGATGTTTTTAAAATGGAGGGTCTAGATTCTTTAAGAAGTCTACATATAAAAATTCATATATTTAGGATATGTTTGGCTTAATCTTTCAAAGTGTTTAATTTTGAAAATAAGTCATTTTAGGAAAAAAAAATTAAAGTCTTTGTCAACCACTCAAAATAGCTTTTGAAACACTTTCAAAGTTTATTGCTATTTTAAATTTTATCAAAAGAGTTTAATAAATAAAAATGACTTTTTAAGAAAATACTTTTTTCTCTAGTCAATTTAAATAGACCTTTAATTGATATAATTATAAGTTTCCACACATTTAAACTAACGATTTTCTTGAATGAAAGTTCATATTTAAATTATCGTACTTATCAGCTTTTAAAATTTGTATTAATATAACTGTAAACTTCTTTTTTATCTATAATATGATTAAAAATCTATGACTTTGACAGAAAAATTATTTTTAAAAGAAAAAACATTAAAATTGGATCAGTTGTAACACAATAAAAGAAAACAATAATATTTCCTTTTTTTTAAAAAAAAAATGTCATATATATAAACACATCAATACTCCATTCTCTTGAAACTTTTATTTTTTTATTTGTATATAATCTACATTGAAAATATAAAGTTTATAAACGTATGTGTAATTAAATTATGCAAAACTACAAATCATAAACCAATAATAAAAAATTTTCAATAAATGAACAAATTTATCTGAAAAATAACTTCGACTATCTAGTTGATTGACTATCTAGTTGATATGCTATCATAAGATGTGGGAAGATGCTCATACATCGATGAGAGTTTGGACAGACTCTTATCATATTATTATATCATGTGATAAATTGTGTCACTTTTTGATTGGATCAATAAGCAAATAATTAGTGCTTTAATCATATCATTAGAAAAATAATGAATACTTGGCTCTTGATTGACACCAACTTCCTTTCAAATATTCAATTTTGTTTTTAGTTTTTAATTTTTGGTATTTTCTTTATTTAATAATCTGTTTCTATAAAAAAACAAAAATTGAAATTTTTAGTCCAATTTTAATAGTTTTAAAATTATTCTAGTTAACGAAATATCATAGTTACATCCACCTATATTTGTGGATTACCAAATTCCTGCATCATAATTTACCACGTGAATCACTTTACTTCCTTTTTTTAAATATTTAAATATTTAGACAGATATGAATTGACTGAGATAAAAATATTTTTAAAAAATCGATTTTTATTTAAATTTTTTTTATAATTATTTAAAATAGATTTCAAAATTTTTGTCAAAACACTCTAAATTTTTTTAAAATTACTTATTTTTTAAACCAAACACGATGTATTCCAAGCACACCCTAATTCTTTTTTATATGTGTGATGAGAGTGAGATGCATCTAAGTTTTGCTCTTTATTTAGTTATAGTTCAAAGATTTTTTCAAACTTGTTGTGTTTTAGTCTCTAAAAGTTTGTTTCTATCTCTAAAAGTTTAATTTTGTGTCTAATAGGCCTTTGACCTATTCAACGTACTTCAAAATTTATAATTTTGCTATAGACACTAAATTGAAAATTTAGAACTCTATTAGACTATAAAATTAAATTTCATATATAATATATCATTTAACTTTTAAGAGTTGTGGATATGTCAACGATTTATTAGGCAAAAAGAAAATAGAAAAAAAACACTTCAATGATTCTCTAAATATATTCTTAAAAACCCAAATACTAAAAAATATACATTTTAAAAACTTAAAGATCAAATGTACCTACTATTAAAATGTCGAGAACTAAAAAGTTACAACTTAAAACTCTAATAACCAAACATACATATTATGCAAAACTTGAAAACTAAAAAGGTAATTTTCTTAAGAAAAATTAAAAATTAAAAAAAATATCTATACACATCAACAACTTCTTATAAAAGTTAAATCTCGATATTCCTAACGACATCGATATTTTAAACTTTAGATATAATAATGTGATGTGTGATGGATGTGCAAAAGGTGATAGAAAGAGAGAGGGATGGTCCTTGCTAGTTGGTAGCGAAGAACAGTTGCGTTAGGGGAAAAAAAACCCATAAAATCAGCAACAAATCTGCTCTGCCACACCCACTCACTAACTCCCTCTCTCTTTTCTGAAGCAGCACATTTCCCACCGCCGGCACTGAATCCTACGCCGCCGCGCAATCTGCCCTCCATGCGCCGCGCCGGCAGCCCACGTATCTCTTTTCCCCTTCCTTTCTTCAGACTTTCTTCGCCACCGCATTTTCCCTTTCCGACTCGTGTCGCCGCCGTATCGGAACCCTTCTGCCACATGGTTTTCTCCACTTTCGGTCGTCGGAATTAACGGATCCATTATTCTTTCTCCAAAGCAACGGATAGGGATGTGGATCCCTGTTTCAGGATGTTTCCATTCACAACATAATCATATTTTTCATTCTTTTTCTACAATTCTATTTTAGTCCGGAGACTCTGGATAAATTTTTAATTTAGTTTCAATAGATTAATTTTTTAAAAAATTAATTAAATAATAATGATAATTTCAGACAAGAAAAGATAATATGCAAATACATTTTCATATAATTTGTAAAGAAAAGATTTATAGAGCCTAAATTGAAAAGGATTAATTAGTAAATTAAAATTAATTTAAAGATTGGTTGAAAGGATTTATAGAGACTAAAATAGAAAAAAAATTCAAAATAAAGGGATCAAAATGGAATTAAACTAAATATCTTCTACCTCCTTGAAATTTAATTTTGTTTTTAGTAAACTTTGAGCATATTTGTCATGTTTTAATATTGACCAACTTATTGGGAATAAGTTGAATTTTTTTTTTTTTTTCCTTGTAAGACTCCACTTTGGGATTGGGTTTGCAAAGGGAATAGTTTTGGAAAAATTTTAAATGTCTCAATTGTTTGATAAATTAAATTATTAATTTATATATGAGAATGACTTTAAAATTAAAGTTGAAAGTTGTAGTGTTTAGCTTCAACTAATTTTCTAGAAATCTGCTATTTTTTTTAACCCTTTGAAAAAATATATTATAACAACATCCTTCTATATTAATATATTTTTGGGTTATTTTTAAATATAGAAAAATAAACAAAAATATTTATAAATATAACAAAATTTCATTGTGTCTCTATGATAAAGTATGATAGAGTACTATCTTTGTCTATCATGAAACAGATATACACAGATAGTAGCTTATCACGATCCATCGCAAATGGATGGTGATATTTTACTGTTATTCATAAATATTTTCTTAACATTTTTTTCATTTACAATAATTTCATGACATTTTTCCAATATATTTTTAAATTTTAATTGATTCAATTTTTTATAACAATTATTTTTTTTTAATTTTTATCAAATAATTTAAATTAAAAACAATTAGTTGAAATTCAAATCATATAAACTTTATTTATATATATATATAGAGAGAGTTGTTTTCAAATATAGCAAAATAAATCAAATTATTTACAAATATTAAAAAATTTCACTATCTACAACGATAGACCGCAATAAACTTTTATCGCTTGAGTGATAGACCATGATAGACTTCTACCTCTCACGTGATAGAAGTCTATCGCAATCTATTGTTGATAGACAGTGGATTTTGTATTGTAAATAGTTTGATATTTTTTCTATTTATAATAATTTTCCATATATATCTATATATTATAATAAATTAATCATCAATATAAAAATATTTAAAATAATAAGCGTACTTTAGTTCATATAACTAAATTATAACAATTTATTATTAATTTATCTAACAGCGTAAATAATTTTTTTAATTTAAAATTCAAATTTATCAAACACTATTTTACTTTATGAATAGCTAATTTTCCTGAAAGCAAAGCTTACAACAAATATTTTTAAAGTTATCGCAATCCCAAACTAAGCTTAAGACAATAAACCTTTAGTTTTGTATTTAATAGATTATTCGATAGATTAAGGAATTCTTAGTCACAAAATTTGACATTATCTAACTTCTTGTATTTATTTGGCACAAATCTAAAAGTTTGGTTAAAATTTTTCAATAATGTGTTTAAAGGTTTTTAAAAATTTAAAAAATGTTTCGAGACCTTTTAAGTAATGCCAAAATGTAGAAGGATATATGAATGAGATACTAAATGAATTAGAGGAACCTGAAGATATGTAAGTATTGTTAAAATAAACTTAAAAGTACTTAAGGTATACTACCTATACTAACACGAGGTAACTTCTCTTTTTATGGCTCAATTATAAAAACTTTAAAGTTAAGTGTGCTTAGTTTGGAATAATTCTATGCTGAGTGACTTCTTAAGATTTTCCTACGAAACATGTTGAAAGGACCGTGTTAGTTTGAATTAATCTTTGAATTCCCGAGGAATAATAGTGCGTCTAATAGGTTAGAAAGCCTTTAATTATGTGTTTAGTAGGTTATAAATGACGATCTTTCATCTATTCAATGTTCTTAACAATAGATTAATAAATAACCGTTTATATTTGACCTAATATTTAACGAGTAACTACAACTAATTTTGTGGTTTTTAATATATTGTAAAACACATTCTAAACAATAGTTTAACTTTAAATTGGGAACCAATTTCTAAAACTGCTATCAAGCACATTTTTAAAAACTCGAAATACATTTGGTTTCTTCATTAAATACCACTGTTTTATACCGGCCTACTAAATTAATAAACTTTTGAAGTCCGAAGTTTGATTCCCTCCTCCTCATTTATTATTATACTAAAAGCAAACAAATAAATAAATAAATATAGCAATGATGTGTGATATTTTAAAATATTATTTACTATGAAACCATTCTCAAACTAATCTCTCTCTCTCACCTTACTTGATAGGAGAATTGAAGTGTGGGAATAAGGAGGGGTTGGACCCCTCAATAAGCCAAAAGAGATATTTCTTTCAAAATATATGCTAAAGAGATGAATATTTAAATATTCAAATATATTATTAAAAAAAATAATAAATTATTTTTATAATAGGATGTCATAGCTTTCTTTCTAATTTCATTATTATTAGGTGGAAGGCTTAGCTTGAGTGAAAAATCAGATGTCTTAATTATAAGATTGAATTATTGAGACTTGAAAACATTGACACAAAAATCTAAAAAAGGGTGTAACTCAAGAAATCAAATGATATATATTGAGCAAATAAAAATGTGCTTGGTGATGATGCCACTTTCACATGTGCTTTAAATTTTCTCCTTACCAATAAATAGTATTAATACTGAAGCTTTGATTTCAAAATTAGTCCTTTCTAAATAAGTTAAATATTCAAGATCTATATTATCATGTCTTGGAATTATGTTATAAGAAAAACAACCAAAGTTCAGATTCAAGTTTCAGAAAATTTCAAATTTTAATTCCAATAAGAAAAATATAACTTAATTTAGTCTATATACTTTATATAATTTATAACGATTTAGTAAAATATAACTTAATTTAGTCTATATACTTTATATAATTTATAACGATTTAGTAATAAATTTTTTGCCTTGTAGATTGACAACCTAACAAGGAGGGATTATATTTGTTTGTAAACTATAAAAATTATAAAACAAAACAAATAAAACCAATAGTTGAAAGTAATATTTATAGGGTTAATTTTCGAAGACCAAATTATGGTTACAAATTTCAAAATATAAACAAATTTGAAAAGAGTAAGATTTAAACACTTATCAACTAAAGTTTGAAAAATATTTTTTAAACACTCACTCGTTTTAGTCTTTATTTTAATAAATTTTAAATTTAAAGCTTCAAAATAAAATTTTATTATAATTGGTTAAATAATCTGTGTATATATATATATATATATATATATTTGAAAAGGAGAAAAGAGGGGGAGGGTAGGGACGCGTGTCAGGAAAAGGGGGAGTTTAATAAATATTTGTCTTATTAATCACGTGGCGATTTTTGAAATGACATGTCCACGTCAACTTCGGTACCCGAAACTAAAAATCCCACCCCTACTTTCCACGTGGAAGCTTCTCCTTGATCCATCTTCCGTTTTTAATTTAACTAATCGGTCCCACCAGCGCTTCTCCAATCCCGTTCCGACACGTCCCCCAACATAATCTCTCCTTCTTTGATTTCCTTTCTGCGTCTCTTTCCTTTTCCTTGCCTACCGTTTTCAGGGTATTTTCGTCATTCTCTCTAACTTCTCTTCCTAATTATTATTAAATTCATTATGATATGTTACATTGAATCATTCCATCTCAAGAACATATTCAAAATAAAAATATATGCTATATAAGGTTGGGAATTTGAATCTGCATCCTCAAATGTTGGTTAGAATTTTGAATGAAGGTTATATTTGTTTGGTATAAAATTTTATAACAATTTCCCCCATTTTGATAATAATTTTGTTTTTATTATTATTATTATATTTTTTTAAAATTAAACTTATTTTCTTCCTGTGTTTACATTGATTTGCATCTCTCTTTTAAATATAATAGTTGGATTATTTTCCAAATTTTTTTGATATTGAGACTAAAATAGTCTACAATTCAAACGCATACTATTTGAACCTATACTAAAATGGTTTGCATCTCAAACACAGATGATCACTATCTATATGCTATTATAACCCCACATATTATAATAACTACAAACTATTGTAACAAACTCAATGCCTCAAATAGAGTAATAGACTGTAAAGTTTGTATTTAATGGATTATTGTTGTCGTAGATTGGAGTGTCAAACAAAATGATTGTTAGGTCGTGGAATGACCATTGCTGCCTTGAAAGCAAATTACGACATGACCTTGGTACTAATTCATTTTTTGATGGTTGCTCCCCTAGATTAACACAATACCATTCTCAAATGTACACTAGTTGAAGAAAATTGAAATCAAGTGAAAACTTTGCTTAAAAATAGAAGGATAGAAAATAAAGAGAAAGACAATACTAAAAATTGTATTACCTCTCGAAGAACTCAAACAACCATTTATTATAATAAAAAAAAAACATTTTCAGATATGAATTAAATTAAAAAAAACATTTCAGATCTAAATTAAATAAAGAAACCAATTTTCCTATCTAAATTAAACAATTTTAAATTTTTCAACGAGGGACCAAAAGCAAAAAGGTAATTTTCTGACAAGTTATTCCAACAATTGACTAGTCATTTCCAACACTCATTTTTAGTTCAACACCATGGAGTAGAGTGAATGATTTAAATCTCTAACCTCTTGGTTGAGAGTATAAATCTTAACCAGTTAAGGTTCATGTTGACTATCATATTCACATTTCATATGTTGGGAAGCGCTAATTTTAAGTTAGTTGGCCTAACACACGCGGTCACGCATATACATATATTCAAACAATCAGGTTAGTGTGTTATGTAAGAGTAAGCGATAGAGTCTAAGCCATGAATTACACACATGGTAAAAATTTTGTACATGCATATTTGGGAATGAATCTAAAATGGTTAAAATCATTTGTGTCATATTCCTAATCACTACAAAAAATGTCTTTAATCACTCAAAATCAATTAAGTATCTAATTTTACATGTTTAAATGCAATTTTCATTTCATCAAAATTGGTTTTGAATTATTAAAAGCAAATTGTAAATGATCTTAAAAAATGATAAAAATGATTTAAACCATTTTAGAATCACTCATCAACGACCAAATAAAAATGTTGTCGAAAGTTTAAATGTCAAAGTTTTTTTTTTTTTGGTAAAAAAAAATAATTATTATTTAAATTAGGATTGTTAAAAGAAGAGTTGAATGTTTAAAAAGTTGGATAAACTTAAACCCTTTGATTTAAATGTGCTAAACTTTTACGTGTTAGGTATATTAGCAATTTCTCTAAAATTAATTTATGGTTAAAAACCTTTAAGACAATTTTTTAACGTTTCCAAAAGTTCTGGAAATGGTTTTCCACCCTCATTATACCTAACGACTTATTTAGGAAATAATTTGAAAATATGAATTTGAAATAAAAGATTTGATAAAAATATAATTACATTTTATATTTTAAGATATCTGTTTAGTAATAGATTTAAAAATTAGATTCTAATTTAAACAATAGTTAAAGATGTGTTTTATACTAGATTTATAAATAACAAAACTAATGATAGTTATCCACTAAATATTAGTTGATATTAAATTATTATTAAATTTTTTAATGAATTTTTTTATGTTAAAAATGTGTATAATTATTATTTTGTAGTACTATATCATTTATAATAAATTATATAATACATAATTTAAATTTTAAAAGATGAATGAAATTTATAGCATGTCTTACTTTATTTTAAATTATTTTTATCTTTATTTAATATAATTCTACCATTTAAATTTTAAATTTTAAAATATAAAAAAAAATAAAAGTATAAAAATGTTGTTTTTAGAATTTTAACTATTCGAATCACAAAATTCAAAAACAATTTTTAAAAATAAAATTTACTTGTCTTCTAAACACATATTTGTTGAACTTAATAAATCTGAAAATATAAAACATAATTTAGGTTACTAACTATATATATATATATATATATAATCATTAATTTAAATCAAATTTAAAGGAAAAATGGCAACATTGAGGGAATTAAAAAGTTGAAAAAAGCTTGTCTTCCAAGTAAAAATGTTATTAAAAGTAAGTCGAAAATATTAGAGACCTAAATTTTCTCAACCTTACATGTTGTAAAAAAAATAAATTATTAATAGTAGAATAAAAGGAAATGGTTTTAGATCAGAAGTTTTATATTTCTATATTATACAAAATTTAAATGATATATAAATAATAGAGAAATTATTATAGATAGAAAAAAATCTTAAACTATTTATCGAAAAATCAAAATCTCATTATCTATTAACAATATATTGCAATAGACTTTTATCACTTTTGCAATAAAAAACTATCGCAGCCTATCGCTGTAAGATTTTTCTATATTTGTAAATAGTTGACTCATTTTATTATATTTAAAAACAGTATAAATAAGTAAGATATTAGATAAAATACTTTATTAATTCATATATTTTGAATTTATCTTCTATTTTATCTATAAATTTTCAAAACTAATACTTTTGGTTTTTGTTATTTAATTTCTATTTAGACATTGAAATTTGAAGATGACACATTTAGCCACTAAGATTGAATGTGATCTATAATTCCTTAAGTTTGAAATTAATTTCTAGAAAATTCCTAAATAGAGGTGACATTAATTAACCTAAAAAAATCATGACAATGGTAGTTAACATGTGGTTATTAGACTTTTGTTATATGTATTTTTTGAGTGAGATGATTTTTTTTCCTTCTTGGAGGACTTTTTTCTTCTTTGAGGACTAATTAGAAACTAATTTTAATTTTTATTAGCGATTAGAAATAAAAGTTCAAATCTTGTGGACCAAACATGTCACTTTAAAATTTAAAGGATTGAATACAAACTAAATTCAAATTTCAATGATTAGAAGTGTTGATTTTTTGAAATGCAATGACCAAATAGAAACTAAGATTAAATTTAAAATATCAAAAGTTTATTTGATTGTAAGATATTTCATGTTAATCTTTCAACTTTCAAATTAGTTGAATACATTATATTAGGATCTAAAACAACACTTTAGTGCATGTTTCTCTCTCAATATATAATTAGACGTAGATATTAAATTTAAAGCTATAACAATAAATATGTTCATAATTTAGTTGATAATATTTGAGATTCAACACAATATTTAGTTGATAACTACGACTAGATTTGTGATTTTAAAATATTTTCTCAAACAAATTTTGAATAATTTTTTAATTTGCTACCAAATACATATTAAAAACATTGAACCCATGAAATGACCTTGTTTTCATTAAACATAGGTAAACTTGGACCTAAAAGGAATCCAAGAAGGAGAGCTAAGGGAGTCGAGAGTCCAAGGAAGGAGGCGGAAAAACCCTATTGGACATAATCCCTTCATTCTGTATGCATGTTTGTTCTAATGAAAGATAGATATTTTAGCGAAAAATTAAAAAGAGTGGGGTTGACTAGAGGAGGATGGACTTAGTCTCATGCCTCCAATTAGCCTAGGAACAGCCTAGATGGAGCTATTTCTTTCCTTTTATTAGAAGGAGAAAGAAATAATCAGATATCCTAGATCGACGCCTCGTATAAACAACATATAATACCTCAATAAATAGTAAGTAAATTTTGACTCTCAAATTCTAAAAGTTACACATTCTTTCACTTTGACTTAAGCAATAAAGTAGATATGACAAGCATGATACCGACGTGTATAGTTTTATTTTTTTGCAAGTCATGTTCTACTCTAAATAACAAATGTCGTAAATGTCAAGCTTTCTTCCCTGTTCAAATTTTAGCTTCAACAAAATTTTATATTTTCCAAATAACTAATGCTTTAGCTACAAAATAAAACGGTAGGTTTTATAGAACACTAAACATTCAAAATTTGAATGTGTAATAGGTAAAAATTTAATTAAACACCCAAAGTGAAGAGGTGTGTGACATAATTTTCTTTTTGAGTTTGAATTAAAAATAATCCTTAATTAGGAACACAAAAACAGAATTCAAATTATTATTATTATTTTGACGAAATCAATGAATGGAAGATTTTGAAAGCTAAATGTCGCATATGGTCGAAACGTGTCCCGCGTGACAACCGGGTCGGGTCGGAAAACCCTAATTGTAATCACGCCACGTTTCGTCTTCTAAAACAAAACCGCTTTCTTTTCCTCTTTCCGCTTCCCCTGTTTTCAGATATTTCTTTTTCTTCTTCTTCTTCTTTTTTTTTTTTCTCCTTTTAACTTCTTCATATTACCACACACGTGGGTCCCACCCCCACACACGTACTCCATTCTCATTGGCCATCAAAAGCTAGACGGAATAAAAAAGAAAAACAAAATTCCTCTATTTTTTTTTCGTAATCTCGTATTCCATGATTCCGACACGTGGCACAAAGCAAGGTCTGAAAATAGCAAAAAATAGAAAAAAAAACAATTATTTAAATGGGGACGCCTCACAGGGTACACCAAGGACCACATGCGTGTCAAAAAGGAAGTCTCTCTCTTGTCGCGCTGCTCCAATCTTATTGGGCCACGTTTCCACCACCTCCCCAAACTAATTCTACGCGTGTCCTCTTCTGATCAACCCACCCCTTCTCAATCAACGGCTCAGATCTTTCCATTCACTACGTCACGCACTTTACTACCTCTTCGATCTGCCCGTCTCTCCCCGGGTAGCTACCCGTTCTGACCGTCTTCCCTAATCTCAAATGCCTCCTTTTCCATCTAACCTTCCTTTTAAAGCATCCCCCTCCACCGGACCGCTCTTCTCTTTCATCTGCTATCCTTCTTGATTTCTAATTAGTTGACGTCGTCGTCGTCGGCTTATTCCGGAGATTGAAGTAATCAACTGCGGCTGGGTAGGGGGGAGGGGAGATTAAAGAACTTAGCAATGGCGGAGATTTGCTGTAAAGTGATGAGTGAGAGTGAGGCGTCGTCGTCCTGCGAGCCGAGCTCGCGAGTGGCCAGACGTCGGAGAATGGAGATCAGGAGGTGTAAATTTGTCGCCGGAGTTGCTCCGTCGGAGACTGAGACTGTTGCGAAGAGGCAGAAGCTGGAGGATCGAGCTACGTCAATATCCAGAGACTGTGATAACGCAGTCCAGAATTGTGATTCGGGAGAAGAAGAAACGGTCGGGAGATTTGTGGCCGAAGAGGTTTCGACGAAGGAGGTATCAACTCCTCTGTCTATGGAATCTCCCTCTGGCGAAGTGATTCCGAAGTTCGGATTCTCTTCTGTTTGTGGAAGACGGAGAGATATGGAGGATGCGGTGGCCGTTCATCCATCGCTTTGTTTGACAGACAAGAAAGCCACCGATATGTTGCACTTCTTCGGTGTTTACGATGGCCATGGCTGCTCTCATGTAAGTTCCCTGGTTACTAAATTATTCTCTTAAACTGTAGTTAATTAGCTTTAATTTTGAATTGATCAGTAGATTTGCAACTTGCTAGTAAAATAATTAGGTCATTGACTTGCTCCTTTTACGGCGAATTTTTGGGGATATTGACGGGAGGTTTTTCCGGTGTGTTAGGTGGCGATGAGGTGCAAGGAGCGGCTGCATGAACTGGTAAAAGATGAGTTGGATAGAGAAGAGAAGGAAGACGCCGCTGCTGCGGCAGAGGCGGAGGCGTCGCGGTGGGACCGTGCTATGAAGAGAATCTTCTGGCGAATGGACAACGAAGTTGTGGCGCGAAACAATGAAGAAGTTGTGGTTGCGAACTGTAGATGCGAGCTTCAGTCGCCGGATTGCGATGCCGTCGGATCTACCGCCGTCGTCGCAATTGTGACGCCGGATAAGATCATCATCGCCAACTGCGGCGATTCCAGAGCCGTTCTCTGCCGTAACGGGAAGGCCATCCCTCTCTCCTCCGATCATAAGGTTTGTACTCAGATTCGAAGAACTAGGGCCAATTAATTGATCTTTGGATTTTCAATTTCCAATAACTAATTCTTCTGAAATCCTACAGCCGGATCGTCCCGACGAACTTAGCCGAATCGAGGAAGCCGGTGGGCGAGTGATTTACTGGGACGGACCGCGAGTTCTCGGAGTTCTCGCCATGTCGAGAGCCATAGGTAACAAATCACCGGTTAATTTCATCGGCGCTGACTACATAACTCACGAATCAACGAACTCTAATGAGGAATTCTTTGTTTCAGGCGATAATTACTTAAAACCGTATGTGATATCGGAGCCGGAGGTGACAATAACGAATCGGACGGCGGAGGATGAGTGCTTGATTCTAGCGAGCGACGGGCTGTGGGATGTGGTGCCGAACGAGACGGCATGTGGAGTGGCGAGCATGTGCCTTAGGGGGAAGACGGAGGAGAGGTCTCCGGTGTCACCGTCGGGGGAGGCGGAGACGGCGGCGGAAGGGGAGGAGCGAGGGAGCGCAGACAAGGCCTGCAACGATGCGTCGATGCTGCTGACGAAGCTGGCGTTGGCCAGGCACAGTACGGACAACGTGAGCGTCGTGGTGGTGGACCTTAAGAGGGACACGTACCCTTAGAATCTGCCCAAATCTGTTTTCCTTTTTTTTTTAATTTAGTACAAAAGAATTTAATTTGAAATTTTAGATTTAAAAAAAAAAAAAGTTTTTTTCCCTAGAAATTAGGAAGGGAAAATGGGTTTTTTTCTTTTTTTTCTTTTTTTTACTTCTCAGTGAGGTGGTTAAGAATGAAGATAATTTCTCTTCTTGAGAATCTTCTTCTTCTTCTTCTTCTTTTTATTAAAAAAAGAAACAAAACAAAATTGTAATTAACAAGTATCCAATATCAATGTCAATGCATTCCCATGAATTTGTCTATTTTTTCTTCTCTTTATGTTTAACTATCCTCGTATAAGTGTACAGTATGTTCTTGTCAAGGTTCTAAGAGGTAATGTTCATTTTTTTCATATTTTATATAATGTCATCTCAACATGTATCAGTGTCGACATTTTATAAGATCAAAAACTATATTTGAATTATAATTCGGTATTCTCTTTCGGTATTATTATTATTATTTAATGTTATCTGACGTGGAATTAGATGTGGTCTTCCAAATAAGTATAGGTGGGTATATTAAAATTTAAATGTCAAACCACAGCAAATTGAAACTTATTTTAGTTTTTTAAGTAAGGGTTGGGGGATTTGAACCCAAATTTAGTTAATGGTTAATTTATTTGAGGTGTGAATGAATCTCTCTTTCTCTCTCTATAAATATATTTATTTATTTATTTGAGGTTGAAAGTCCTCTAGGGACGGCTAATATTCTTTTGAGTGACGTGTCTCGGCAGAGACAGTAATTTGTTTCTAAAATCTGTTAAGTGACGTCTTCCATATCTAGACGTGGCTAAGTTTAAATTTTCAATAATGTTTATATAAGCATAATAAATAATAAATATGTTAATTTCTTTTTTAAATAGTATGAATTATTTATTCATAGATTTAAATATATTTTTTATTTTTAATTTAATAAGGTTTTTAAGATGACATTTAAGATTTGAATCTTATATGGCTATGACTTGAAAAAACATACAAGGCCGCAATTAGAATCTTTATATCTCCATTTTGTTTATCATTTTGTTTATCCTTCGTCATAACTATTCTGAATAGTTGTGGTGGTTACACTTAAAATAATTATTTTATGTATGGTATAGGTTAGACCATAAATATGAAATACTACAAGACCATAAATATGAAATACCACAATCTAATATGGTAGAAACAATGGACTAATATGAAATACCACAATCTAATATGGTAGAAACAATGGACTAAGTTAAACTATAAATTTTCACGTACAATTAAGTATAGTATTATAAAATGAGAGTGACTTTAGTCTCAAATCATATTCAGTTAATGAGACTATGACTTTAGTCTCAAATCATCTCAGTTAAAAACGTTCTAAATTTTGGTATGTTAACTATAGTTACATTTTTTTACTATATTCTCTAGTTTAAGAACTGAAAAAATGTGTAAGTGTTACAAAAATTTTGTGAGAGTGCTCTAATAATTGAATGAAGCAGAGAATAATGTGTGATTGTAACAATTTTTCACCTAGTGGGTTGTGGTTTTTCTTCAATTTTGGAGGAGTTTTCTACTTAAATTTTAGTGTTTTCTAGTTTTCGATAAAGCAGAATTGATATTAGGCCAAATCCATGGCCAAGCAAGAGAAGTCCATCCCTTAGATGTTGAGCTATTATAATTGGGGTTAGGGAGAGAATTCTGTGTGATTATAACACATTTTTACATAGCAGATTGTTTTTCAGTGAGTCGTAGTTTTTCTTTGATTTTGGAGTCTTTCACATAAATTATTGTGTTTTCTAGTTTTGTTGTTTTCTTGTAATTTCTTAATTATTTTATACTTATTTCCTGTAGTAAAAGTAGAAGATTTTTTATTTATTTTATTTTATTTATTTATTATTTTTTTTTTAAAGATAGGTGATTTGAGAAAAAATCAGAAAAAAATGGTATATTGTATTTATTTTCTTTGATTCTTATTGGTTACTTTCTGTTCTCCATTCATATTTTAATATTAATTTTCAAGTGTGAGATATAAGCTCCAATTTTTTTTTCCCCTTTGATGTCAATTTACCCTTTCAAAATTCTTTGTTCCAATCTTTTAATTTTGAGGGAAAGAAAGCAATATTTTACTCAAGGAAATAACTGAAATCAACCACCTTCCCCACATGTATCACTATTTTACAACTTGTTCATCATGTCATTTTTATGTTTTATTTAACAAAAGAAAATAAAAAATAAAAAGTTGATAGAATGATCATTCTCAAATAAATTTGAAGTTCAAAGGTAAAAATGATACTCTTGAAAAGTAATGAACGTTATTGAAATATGATATATATACCTTTGTGCTTGTATGAAGTTCTTATAACTGACGTGCTTTTCCGTTTAAGCTCAAAAATTATGAGATGGAGAATTGAACTATAGCGAGTTTTAAGATGATAATTGATGACTTTTTTTTATTGAATTATGCTCGAATCAGTGACTAATAATAAAGAAACTCAATACATTGGCTTTTTTAGAAAAATATAAGGGTATGTTGAATAATGAAAAGCAATTGTTTCATACTTCATAAACAAATTGAAGTGACAAACTAATCTAATGAAGAGCATTGGTTCATCACTTGAAATCCAAATTGAAGGGTCAAACTAACTGTAATGAAAACATTGGTTCATTAACCTCATATCCTAATGTATTTGGTTGGGGAAGAGAAATAATTCTAAATGACTTAATGTGCTATTTTGATCGTTAGACTAATGGTAAAGTGATGTAGCAGTTAAAAATGAAATAACTAATTAAACCTAAAATATGAATTGGTATGAAATTAACAAATAAACTAATATTAACGCATATATACTAATTATCTAACATTACTTTTCTATCAATTTGATTTAATTGATGCAATTTGGATTAAACCCTTCGACTACCATATATGATTTCATGTGACCCAAAAGATACCATTTTGACAGACTATATTGAGAGGATCCATATTTAGAAAGATGGATGAATGATTCCACAATTTTTAAAATATACATGGATTATTTCTCTCATTGCCAATTGATTTTGAAATAAAACCTTATATTTTTCTATTATGTTGATATGATATTACCACATTTTTATCGACGGACCTATTTTTATCGCTACTCACCTCAACATTTTTTTGTTTTCTTTTGAAAGAAAAGAAACTTTTTGAAAAAACAAAAAATTAAAGGTAGTAATGAAACTTTTGAGATGATATAGGTAGGGGGTTAAACATGTGTTTAAAGCCCAATAGCTTCACCATAGGTTTCTAAAGCCAAGGGTTTGCAATGGAAGGACAATGAGCCATTGCCTTGTGGATCCAATATTGGCCCATTATGATTGCCTCAATCATCTAATAATTCTTTTAGTCCTCTAATTTTGAAGAATATACTTATTTGGTCCATAGAATTTTTAAAAGGTATTTTTTTTAAAAAAAAATTTATAAGAATAGGTTTAAAAGTTTTATGAAGTATTTTACTCAAGGAAAACTATTTCTTCTCTATCGTCCACATTTTTGTTCATCTTGCCTCCCCTATTGAGTAAGATACCAACTTGTTTTTCTCATTTTATTTCTTAGTGCAAACGATGGTTTCAAATTTTTAAACTACACCCGTCTCTTATTTCGTTTAAACCATGACCTGTATTTTTTTTTTTTTGACAAAAATAGATTTTTAGTAGGGTTGTTTTCAAATATAGAAAAATGAGTTAAAATATTTACAAATATAAAAATTTCACTGTATATCCGTGGTAGACCGTGATAAACTATGATAGACTTCTATCGCTAAGTAATAAGAGTTTATCGCGATTGATAGACAGTAAAATTTTTCTATATATGTAAATAACTCGATATTTCTTCTATTTATAATCATTTCTCTTTTTAGTAAATTAATTTTATTTTTTTCAAATAATAAAATTACAATATCTATATATATATCACTTTTCTAATAAGTATTGATGAAGAAGAAGAGAAAAAGAGAAAAAGAGAAATGAAGGAGCAGAGGGAAGAATGGTGGAGGGCGGAGAAAAAATGGGCAGAGGGAGGAGATAATATTTTAAAATTGTTTTCTAAATTTAAAATGTGATTTAAAATAATAATTAAAATAAAAGCTACTCCTAAAAATTGGAGGACTAAAAAAGATATATTTAAAAGATAGGGTGTCCTAACATTGAGATGGAGAGTAATAATTAAGGTGTAAATCTATTTTCACTAATTACATATTCATCTTTCCTTCTTTTTAGGTAATGTTGGTTACTGAAGATTTGTTAGCAAAGGTTATTTGTCCTTTTTGTCCTTTGCTTTCTTTTCTGTATAAATATAAGACTAATAGGTGTTGTGATTTTCGTGAGAGAAATAAAACGATGAATTTCTCTTTATTCTTCTTCCATTTCTGAAAAACTAAAGTTACATATCCTTCCAACATTTGAAAACTGAGATGTAGTCTTTGTTTTGGTATTTATTTGGATCTCGTTTTGTAATTATTTATTTATTATTTTTTTTTTTTAAAAAAATTAAGGCTATAGATACTACTTCCATCTTCAAATTCTTTACTTTATATCAATAAATCAAGCCAAAATTTAAAAACTGAAAAAATAGTTTTTTTTTTCCTCCAAAAAATTCAACTATCTTACTTAAGAGATAGATGCAAATTAATGTAAGAAATTAGAAGGAAATAAGCTTAATTTTAAAAAACAAAAACAAAAAATGAAAATGGTTACCAAACGGGGCCTTGGTTTATCATTTTTAATTTATGAAAATCAAGTCAATTTCTTCTCTACCTTTTTTCTTATGCTTCTTCTCGTGACTCCCAAAATGAGTATCAAGAGTGTTTTTTTTTTTTTTTTTTCCTTCTTCTTCATCTTGTAGTGTTATGTTAGAGAGAGTGAATAAATGCAACAAGTTTGAGTTTGAGGTTCAAAATGAATTTACTTTTCTTAGAGCTATAATAATGTATTTATAGGAGTAGATGACCTAATTTATCCCAAATAGAGTTTAGATAACTCTTCAGTGGTTAGGACATGCCTTGACATTTTGCTAAGCTTGAATGAAGTAGAGCACCGCCTAAGTCGATCCCTTTTTTTAGGCTCATTGTAGTTCTAGAGTATCACTTTTGATCCGAACGGCTCTGTTGGGCATTTTGTTAGGCTCAAGTTCAATCTTGGTCAAAGTTGGGCATATTGATTTAGACCAAGGTCCAAGCCAACCCTCTCCCCCATGCCATTTTGGTCCATTTTACTTTATATTACCCAACTATTTCTTTTTTTATATATAAAAACAAAGTAACATGTATAATTATGACTACTTTAGTAGCTTCAACAATCTGAAATTGCTTTCAAGCTGAAATCATTACAAATTTTGAATTAACCAAAACTCTATTTGGTAATTCATTTAGTTTCAAAAAAATTGTGCTTGTTTTCTACAAATTTCTTTACAATGATTTTCAATTTTTCTCAAAGACACATTTGAATTTTTAACCAAATTCCAAAAGCAAAAAACAAGTTTCTAAAAATTATTCTAAAAAATTTCAATATTTGGACTAGATTATGAATACAAATGTAAAGAGTAGATAACAAAATAAAGATAAAATGTTTATCAAACAAGACCTAAATTGTTATCCATTAAAGTTTTTATGTTAATTTGTTATAGACTTTAAATTATAGAACATAATCATAATATTTTAAAGTTTAAGCATAAAATCATTACATATTGAAGTTCATAGATGATTGAATAATCAAAATGCATATTTCAACCAGCTCTTGGGATATTTTTTTGGAGTAATTTTAAAATGACTAGACTCATTTTTGTCATTTCAAAATTATCGTGAAACATGTTTTCAATTTTTTAAAATTAATTTTGATGATATGAAAAATATATAAAAGTGTAGAATTAAAAATTAAATTAATTTTGAGTGATTAAAGATGTATTTTTAAGTGATTTTGACGATTTTAAAATCACTTTCAAACATGAACTTAGCATGGTTATAATGAAACTGTAGCTAAGCCTCCCTTTATGAATTGGATGTATGAAGATGCCATTGGCGTATTTCAAAGTCAAATATGAAGCGGGTGATTCAAATATCAAATATTAAACTTTAAAAGAGATCTAAGAGGAAAGGCATATTTAATGAAATGATGACCACAATAAGTGATAGATAATCTGCTCTCATTTTATTTAATTATATATTTGTTTGTTGATGAAACCGAGAGGGAGAAAGAAGACAGGAAAAAAAAAAAATCAATTTATACGCCAAAATTTTAGGAGTTGTACCAATTTAAACTTTGATCTTTTGTAAATAAATCAATTTATACCGTTCCTTACGTTCTACAACCTCATATGAAATTTATAATGTTATCAATTAAACCGTTAAACTTTCATAAATGAATCAATTTAGGCTCTTATTCAAAATTTTTCTTTAAGAATCGTACATACATTTGCTCTCATCATCCATTTTTTAAAACTAACATTTGTAGAAGTTTATACACACATTTTGTTTGATAATTAATGGTAATTATAATGAATGATCTAAATTAATTGACCTATGAAAATTTAGGATTTTAATTAAATCAAATTAATCCTGAAGATCTAAGTTAATACATTTATAAAAGGAGGAGAGTTTGAAACTAATAGCATTATTAGTATAAATTAATATTTGGGGACTTCAATACTCAAAATTTGATGGATGAGATGCAATGTGTTGCAATCTCACGTGAATCAAAGTGGATTGCACCCTAAGTGTGTCATCGAGGACGATGACAGTTTAAGTGGGGGAGTGTCACAATCTAACTTGAGATAGTAGATTGTGACCCCACTTGTGCAGACAGTGTAGTGGCGACACCAGAGTGTCGACACATCTGGCAATGACAGAGGGCCAAGTGAAGTGTGTGATGCGACCGAGGAGGACGATGCATCATTCAACACACCAAGATATGCGAGCAAGCATGTCAAGCTGAACAACAAGCAAGAAGACGAGCGTTGGTGCCATTGGTAGTGTCAACGACAATCCCGGTGGGGGCCACGTGGGGCCCCGGGCCATGACCTCAGAAGTAGGGGTCTCGTCGCGAGTTTGGACGAGCGGCTCTGGAGTTAGTTCCATATTGATGGAGGATGGAAGCACGTCGAATTCCATGTCAATTGGAATTCAGATGGGCGCTCTACGCTAGTGAGTGGCTACTCGTCAATTTGCATATGCATGGGTGTCAAAGAGGAAATTGTTCAGAATGTACTATAGGGGGAGGCATGATGTCAGCTCTCCACTACCCCTGGGCCCTGCGGCCTAAGTGAGCTACCCTGTGGCACACGAGTGTGTCATGGCGTGGGCGAGCATTACAAGATGAGTGTCTTGGGCGTCTTCCATTGGGAATGGGATCTTGATGGACAGTGTCGAATGACACGGGTGTGCCAGCATTGCGCCTCTTCCCGTGGGCTGGAGGTTCGATATAGTACCCGGTATGCCATCTTGGCTCGACATTGACCTGGCATGGACACGGAGAGCTCCATTCCAAGGGATGTCCGGATGGATGGATGTCCGAAAGATTTTGAGTTGGAAAAATACCCATGGGGTGATCATGATGGTTATCGATAAGCTGACCCAAGTAGGAGAGAGAAAGCTAATGTTGTCAACGTGTAGACCGAATGAAGTCAGCTCCGCATGGGTTCAGTTCGGTTGATGATGAAAGAATTTCGCTTAAGGTCCGATGAAGCTTAAAAAGAATGGGCAAAATGTAGATTGGGACTTACGTTTCTCTTAAAGCTGACCACGATCAATCATGAATCATGGTGCCGCACGGTTAAAAAAGTATGACCGTGACACAATGCATCCATCATCACTACATGGATACTTGTCTCCCTGTTCCCAAAGTTAAAATACTTTTTAAAATCTTTTTCTATCATCGATATTCTAAAAGTAACTTATGCTTTTTTAAAAATTCTTTTATTCATAAACATTGAAATATACATAAGTGGCAGACAGGCTTTATTTTGGTATGTAATTTTAGATCACTTTGGATTTTCAATTTTATTTTTAGAAAATGAATGCTAAAAGTATACCCCAATTAATTATTATTATTATTACTTCTTTTTATTAATTATTAAATATAAATATATTTTTTAAACTCAATATATTTTAACTAATAAAATATCTCTAACTATTTAATATAAAAGTTCTTATAAATTATTAATATTCTAATATTAGAAAAATTATTATAAATAGAAAAAATATCAAACTATTTACAAATTTAAAAAAATTCAAGTGTTGAACTACGATAGACTGCAATAGACTTCTATTGCTTTTTCTATCACTGAGCTATAGAAGTCTATCGCAATATATCATAAAATTAATAAGTGTAGTTAATGTTTAACATAAAATTATTCATTTCTTTATTTTAATTGATTAAATAATTATAAAAACATCAATATATTAGATAATGTTAAATTTAATTTATGACTACATTAAATATTCTCTTACATTCAATTAAGTAATTATTTAATTTTGATTTCTATATAAACAATTTGATAAATCAAACACTTACTTTCTAGACATTAATTAACAGATTGGAAGTAAATTTGTTAAAATCACTTTTAAAAGTATGTGTTTTAAAATTAGTTTTCTATCCGCTTTTGGATTTATTTCATATGTTTATTTCTTTCTCACCAGATTAAACCTATATCTTCTGATTTTAAAATAATTACACCATATTGTTTCTTTTCAAATAAATTTATTTTCCTTAACATTAAAAAATTAATTTAGAGTAAACAAAATGTATCATTCTAAACAATTATTTAAAAATATATATTATAAAAAATTAAAAGTTTTAGTAATAGGTTTATTTTAGCTATTATAACTAGAAGAAGATAATTTATTATTTATTTACCGAACACTTTTACTTACTTTTTCAGAATTCAAGCTTAAATTTACCAAGTTACTTCATTTCACAAATAATTTTGAACTCTTTTCAGACATAGCAAAAGGAACTAAAATATTTACAAATATAGCACAATTTCACTGTCTATATGCGATAGACTGTGATAGATCGCGATAGATTACCGCATATAGACGGTGTATTTTGCTATTAGTTGTAGATATTTTCAGCAGTTTTACCATTTAAGATAATTTTTTATTAATTTTTCTATAAATACAACTGCCATCAATTATTTTTAAAATTACATAATCCCAAACGAAACCTAAAACTCATATTATATTTAATACCTATATCCACATGCCTTAAAAGTAATCCAAAAATACACTATATCATTACTTAATAAAGGAAAAACCTCTTTTAAACATTAAAATGCCTTCATGATAAAAACAATTCTAAGAAAAACTTTTAAAAATTTGCGGTCTCCTGACTTCACTATTTAATATTTATCCTCAAAATTTTAAAGCGTAGGTAAAAATTAGTAGTCAGGGTTCAAATTGATTAACCTATTAGTTTGAAATTTAAATTAATTTAACTTGCAAAGTTTATAAATAATTGACTTTTAGCTAAAATATCAATTTGTCTTTTTACTTTAAGTTTTATTCCATTTTGGTCCATATGCTTTAAATTTTTCAGTTCTATTCCATTTTGGTCCATATGCTTTAAATTTTTCAGTTCTAGTCATTATATTGAAATTAGTCCCTAAAGTTAGTTTCTAGTTCATTTTTCTCATCGCCATAAGCACCCCTTTGTAAAATGTGAAAATACGTTTACATAATACCATCTTTAGCATAAAAATTATAATTATAATTACTATTATCATTATTTAACCAATTTAGATAAAATTTAGCTTTTAAAGAACTAAAATAAAAATTTATTAAAATTAGACAATTAAAAGTCTAGGGCCAAAATGAAACAAAACTTAAAGTACAAAGACTAAAATGATATTTGAATTATTTATTTATATATATATATATTACCTCAGTGCCAAAAAGTTCTCTCAATATTAATTTTTTTTTATTTTTATTTTGTACATCAACACAACATGAGCATCAAAGGTCTCCCACAACCAACATAAATCCATAAGAGAGATGGAAACACAATCATGTTCTGCTCTATAGTTCATGCTAATTAAGTTTCATAAACAAGCCAATTGGTACATGAACACAAAATATGTTAAACTTAAACCAAAAGACAATGACAGCCAAGCTCCACAGTCAGCTCTTCATTAGCTTCAAAACAAAAATATTGGCATTTAAACAACAAAAGACACAAAACACATCATGCCACACAAGAAAAGGTGATATAGAAGAACTAAACCTTCTCAAATGTGGCTATAGATTAGAAACCTATATCAAATGTACTCAACTTTCTGCCTTCTTTATAGCTTCCAAATTTCTGAAACCTTTGTCAGTTCCAAATATCCTGCCAAGCAAAGAAGCCGAAATATTCACATCAGTATATGTCTTCTGTTTCATTGCATTTATCGATAATCGATGGACATGAAGTAAAAGCACGTGCAAAACCATGAAATGCATATAGGTAGTATGACTTCCTTTAGAACTCAAGGACACAGTTGTACAATTTATAGAACAAATCCCCCTATTTAAGTAAGGTCGTTAAATGATATAGGTACGACTTTCTCATACGAAAGTTCCATGTTCCCCTATCCCCATTCACTGGATAGTCATGATATTTCCTGCAAAAAAGGATCAAATTTGGTAACTTACAGTTACATATGAAGCTAGCTGAGAACTCCAAGATAGTAACAACTATTAATGTGTACTGCTCAAAAGTCGAAATAAAGATTGAATCGAGAGCAAGTTTGGAGTTACTCAGATTTTCTAAATGAACATTTTTTTAATCTATTTTCCTTTTTTATTCGATCAAGGGAAAACTTGGGATGAGAATCTTCCAACATGGTAAAACTAGAATACAAATGTTACAGGTAGAATAATGCTCTTCAACTCCCTACCTGGAGTGGCTACTATTTTTATCCAAGCACTTGATTTCTTTTCCATTAAGAACTCAACATTAATATCTTCATAATCAATGTTGTTTCTGTTCTCCATCACATCCACTCAAAAGTTCCAACTTCAGATACCATTGGGAACTTGGACATGTATGCACTGGTGGTCTCCAGCTCTCATTACAATCAAAATTTTCTTCTCCTCCATCTTAACCATTCAATAATCCACCTTAAGATTATATTAGGCTCAAAGACTTTAAGCTGTGGAAATTATTATACCTATAGTTTTCTCCAACTCCCTCCAGCATGTCTCAATCACTCAGAAAAAGATACCCCGTCCAAGCATACTTCCAGACAATCTCAACCCAAAGTGGGGGCATCACATTGAAGCACTGATTAACACATTTTCCACCAAAATACAATTAAAAAAAAAAAAAAAAAAAATTCAAGATTAGGGAGTAAACATTTTCCAGCAATAATCTAAATAGCAAAATGTCTTAGTTATGTTAAATTAGCCCATCAATGTTAACCATTCGATGAAACCATCGGTTTCAAAGGATAGGAGAAAAGGGACCAAGGAATTTGTGGTGCCCTGGTAATTCGATCATCATCATCTTGCTATTATTCAAACACCCCCTTTGTTTACTACATAAATCAACAATCCGAGGAAATAGACATGAAATTATTAAATGGGAAGTAAATCAATGTTCCACAAAACTGGTTTAAATGCTATGAAGTTCAAACCAATAACGTATATATAAAATAAATGGTTGGACCATTTTGGACCAGAACTTACCAGTCCATGTAAGTGAATGTTGATGAGTAGTTGCCAGATTTTGTATACAGCAGTCGGTGATGATAATCATGAAAATAAGCACTGTAGAGAAAGAGCAAAGCTGATTTCAGGAACAACAGATACATTACCTCATATTCTTTTTAAAACATTACAAATCCTAATGACTCACCCTCCATACAAAGGTATGAAGTTTGAAGGGCTCCAAGGAAAATGGTAACCACAATGAGCCTCAACTGTCTCTAGCACTCTAACTACCATCCATAACCACAGAGTCAGTAGATGGGGACCAGTAAGAGCAGGACCAATGATGGTAGCAAATCCAAGAAACAGGATCTCAGCAGGGTGAGCGTATTCTGATGTTAGTCCAAAAGGTGTAGCATATCTGCACTTATAAGAACCATAAAACAGCCTAATACAATTTTATCATGGGAAAAGGCAGAATATACAAGAATTTTTATTCATAAATCTCACTTACTCATGATGCACGCTGTGGACATTCTTGTACAGCCATTTGGTGTGCAAAATTCTATGCCCCCAGTAGAAAACAAAATCCTCAATAATAAAGTAGAATATTATCTGGCCGAAAACTACTTTCCTACATTAATGAAACCCAAAACAAAATTAAATCTAGAAAAGCTAATGGTATGGTCCAAGCTAAGGAAAAAATGAAAGTGAACTAAACCTATCTAGATAAAACTCCTAAAATATATGCCTTATGATATAAAGAACCTGAAGATACCAGGATGGCAATGGAAGAGTGCTTCTCATTCCCATACGCTTGAAGATGGGATAAGAAACAAGCATAACTGGCAGATTTACACCAAAATGATACAGCAGTAGGCGTGAAATGCATTTTCCTTGAGCAGCAGGACTATTATTCTTTGCCTGAACAGAGCAGAAAAAATTTATATCACAATTAAAAATAACTCATCCATAGTTAAGAGTTAGTTAGGTCTTTATTGAGTTAATTAAGCTGTAATTACTGAGGGGGAAAACTCAGCTGATACGTACTTTGTCTGTATCCATAAAGTACGTATCAGCAATGACGTCAACATGGTAATCAATGAGCAGCATTTGTTTTTCTTTCCTTTTTATTCTTTTTTATAGATAGAATAATCAATGAAAAATAAAGCTTAAAGCACTCATTATTTCCTGTTATTTTCTCCGTTTGAGATGAAATAAAAGGATAATCAAAACTAGTCCAAGTGCTAATCTAGTTCATAATCAATCATGAATCACTGACAAAGGTAAATCTAATTCATATATCAAATATTGACTAAATATCCACAAGAACGTGTAGTTATGAAATTTGTGGTGAAGATTTAGCTCAAAAGATTTCTAGTGAAGCAAAAAAGCAAACCTGGATTTTGTACTTGCTCAGCCATCCTGCTCTTTCCAAAAGTATAAAAGGAAGCCCAGATAAGAAGAAAACGCTTTCATGGATTATGAAGCTTCCAATACAAGCCAGTTGAAAATCACTGAAATTTGTGATTAGATACTGCATAATGTGGGAAAAAGAAAATCCTTAAAAAGAAGTACCAGATGTATAAAGACCATAGTGTAATTCAACACTACAGCAAGCCAATATTATCAAATAAAAAGGAAACTCTCAAATGTCAATGAAAACCCAAATTCACAAAAATCTGGAGAGAAAAAAAAAAAAAAAAAAAAAAAAAAA